>JAFBJR010000121.1:6734533-6817846 GCA_016785285.1 Brachirus orientalis
ATATAAAATAGAAATTTAATAGACCAAATAACTCTTTAATATAGCTAAATTTATTTATATCAATGCTCCCTGCTTCTTTTTAATTAATCCCAAAGATAACCTTAACTAACTGATGACCTGTATAATCCTATATGTGAAACTCACAAGCAGAAATTCTATAATTTACTCCTCTAATTGTTTTGTTTTCTCCTTGAAATTAATTATATAATTATTCCATAAAACCTAAGGTATTACAGTAGTAAAAAAAAGTCTCTAATATTTCCACAATACTTTGGTTGACTGAATAGCATGTCACCATTTTTCTTTGTTCCTCTTGCTAGTTTTCATTTTCCATCATATTGATCATTTATAATTTTTAATTGTATAATTAGCTTGTATTATATGTAATATTATTGTAACACCAGTTCTTCTGTTTATTGTTCTATAGAGAGAAGATGGAATGTATGACACGCCTATCAGCATATTGCTTACCAGATTATATGCAATCCAGCTTTTACTAGTCAAAATATCTGTAATTCAGGTCTTACTGATATCTGTGTAGTAATATTTAGATGCCATCACCTTTGCAATATGTGTATGAGGTTTGTCATTAGAGATACCTACAGTTCCTAGATATCTCTAATTCCATTTCAAGGTACCTACAACTTAATTCTGACTCTCTGAAACGTATTTCAAGTAGTATATAAAAAGGACAATGTAGATAAGATTTCGTGAACTTGAATTATGAAGTCATAATGACGTTGTAGCTCTGACACTGGAATTACAGTAAGAATGACGTCAACATTAAAGACCTTTTGCCGTAGTAATGTGTGTTGCACCACGGCGTCCGACTGGCAGACCGCAGGTACCGTACAGGTGAGGTTGATGACGTCACACAGGAAGTGGACACACGGAGTCCTGTGAGGCGAGAAGCTGCTGGCGCTTGCTGTGTCGCCCGAGTTTCCGACGGAAATTTAATTCGTTTCAGGCGAAACGTGGCGCAGCAGAGAGATGTGCACGTTTGGTGAGTGTTTGTCTGATGGTGTGTTGGTGAATAGCCTCGCTTTCGACGAGTTTCCTCTCAGAGCTTTGGTGTCCGACACTAGTTTTCGTTCTTTGTGTGTCTGAGAGCAGGCCTGAAGCAGCAGGTGAAACGCGGGATTTCCCCTTTAATTCGTGTTTTCCCGATGAATGACGGCGCGTAGAGCAGACACAGACGGTAGAAAATGAGCTGTGAACGTTCAGAGGCTTGACCCTGGTCACAGACCAGTTTGTGCCCACGCCTCTTCCCTCTGTCTCATCTCTCTGACTCACTCAGCAGAGAGCTGCCATTGTATGCAAAGACTCCAGTTTGCATTTACGCACTTAATTATTTATTTTATTAATAATAATAAAAATATTGTTATTATCTTAGAAATGCTTTTTTTTCTAATTTAGTTGTAATAACTATCTACCCTGACAATTAATCATCAATTCATCAAATAAATAAGGGGGTCCTGAATATGTATTTATCTTGTAGGGATCCTAGGTATGGCTGAACAGTTATTAAATTGATTAAATTAACAGTTTTTTTAAATTGAAGTCACAGTTTGAAACAATGCAATTGGCTTATTTTTGACTGTTCTCTCTTCTATGCCCATGGTTCTCAAACTGTGGTGCATGTACACCAGTAGTACATGAGCTTCCTCTGGTGGTACTTGGAGGAAAATCAAAAATTCTTCTGTATATACCAGGGTATGTTTGGAGCGGAGTTGAGGAATTTTGACAGGAGTGCGTAGAAAATTAAGCAAATGAAAAATAATAATTATAGTCATCTTATCTCTCCCTCCATCTTAATATTATTTCACTATACCAGTGACTGAAGTATATATGAGGAAGAGGAGGATGATTGGAAAGCAAATGATCTTATTGGGGTTAAATCTGCCTCCGGTGAAGTCTGTAGATGACTTTGCTCAGCCTATTAACACCACTGTATTTTAATGTTGGTGATAATAGTGTTACTTTGCAGTATTTCTCAATGTTTTCTCAGGTGGTACTTGGTATAAAAAGTTTGAGAACTGCTGTTCAATGCAAAATAAAAATGTAACTCAGTTCATATCCAAAAGTTTTCATCCTTGCAATAGATGATAGAGTAGGTGCTGTGTAATTTTAAAACTATTACACGGTGTATATTGAACTGGACCTTGACTAAAAAAAAAGTTATACTGTAAACCAAATTGGAATTGCAGTGTCTGTCAGGAAAAAAATGAGATACTTTCCCTATATTGTCAACCCTAGTTCTCAGCTGAGAAAAGTCAGGACCCCCTGGATTAGACTACACAAGGGGAACAGTATGGGGAATTATCTGATATTTTACATTTTTTATTATTGATTTATTAATTTAATGACTAAAAAATTTGTTTAAGCCATTGCCTGATGATTAATTTACCTCATCAGCTTTCAGGGTTTGGCTGAACAATTGGGTAAAATACCATAAATATCCATGTTTTTATTTTTTTTAAACTTTCATTTAATCTATGGCCTGCAGACAAATTGGCTCTTCACTTCATCCGTTTCCTGGGTAGGACGTAAGACTTCAGGGAAAAAACAGTATTTGATTGCAATTTTTCTGCCAAACATTGTGTTTGAGATTTAATATGCATGGCTTCAGTTCAACATGAACATTCACTGTGTGATTGGTTTAAAACTTGACGATGCATTTCCAGAAAAGACACCATCAACATATGAACAAAGATGTGTGTACTTGTCTACATAATATGACTGAAATCAGAATATGCCGCATGGCTTAATATGATTATTTTGAGGTTTACTGTATGCAAGTTCATCAAAGTCTAGTTTAGACTATTGTCTTAATCTAGTTAGTAATGGAGTATTGTTGTCCATGCGAACTTAGTTTCTCTTTAAAGTTTGTCCCCCACAGTAAAGTTAAATTTGTATATATTATATTAATAATTTATTTATCAGTTGTAACTGCTCAGAATGTATTTTTAAGACACTTTTATTAATTAAAATCTTACTACTATCAAGATCTTTACTAATTCTTTCCAAAATATGGCTAGTATGTCATCATTTTAAACTGCATAGATTAAAAAAAAAGATTGTTTTGCTTTGCAAAAAAATATTTGATATGTATGCGCATCATGCATAATTTGAACCCTTCCAGCTGACCTGTTTCCAGTGGCTTCATTTTGCCATAAGCGGTATTAATCATTTCTTGGATTTCTGTCTTTCAGACAAGGACAAAGGGCCAAGGAGGCTGATGAAAAAAGGATTAACTCTCATCCTGGTCGGCCATATTAACTTCATCCTTGGAGCTATTGTCCATGGCAGCGTCCTCCGCCACATTTCCAAACCCAGTCAACATATTACCACTGAATACACAGTAGCCAACATCATCTCTGTCACCTCTGGTCTGTTGGTGAGTCAAAACTAAGATGTTCAAACTCTTTTAAAGTCAGTGGAGCAGTGTACGGGAGGAGAATGTGAGGGATTTTTACCTGTCTGTAATTTATTTCTGAAACACTTTTTAAAAACTGTAGTGGATAACTTTTAAATATAAACATGTGGACCATTGTCAAATGAGTTCAACTTCACACACCTCATCAGCTCCACTCACTCCACTCACTGCTCTCTGTGTTTCTTAGTACAGTGGTTTATAGGTCTTAGGTTGCCCAGTGACATTTATGCACTGCACACAGGAAGTGATTTGTTTAATGTCAAGACACTGCCATTCTAGCAGGTCTGATAGTATTGCTTGGCATAGCCTGTTTTCAGGTGAAGGACCCAGCATACAAATGATTTTTAACATTATATTTGTTCACAAAGAGCAAGCAGAGGCAGAATAACATCAGCAACAACAAACACTGCCAAAAGTTACCAACTGGAGCTTTCAAACATAAAACCATATGGTAATGTGATGTTTTCAGTTTCCCCATCACCCTCAAACGATAAGCGGTATAGAAAATAAAATGGATGGATGTTTTATAGAACACAGTGAGCTTGAATACTTATCCATGTCAATGTCTTTGTTCTGTACACTTGGGTATCACCTCTTAATACTGTAATATTGTTGCCTATTTTTTGTCTGCAATCAAGACTAAACTTGCCCATTTTTAAGGAGCTGGTTTTTCAAACCAGTCACCAGTCGCTTCAGGGCAAGCGTCATTACACTGAGGTGTCGGATACACTGTCGGTTGTTGATGTAAATGATGTCACGTTTCTTGGAAATGTACTCCATTCAGGATGTGGGAGAGTGTACTGATGAATCCAAATGATGACTTACAAAATACTGTATACACCCTGCATAAGTTAACTATATTAAAACAATTGTGTTCAAATTTACAGAGCATTTCCTCTGGGATCATTGCCATTGTGGTGTCAAGGAACATTCATGTTTTAAAACTGGTAAGAATTGGACAGATTTTTCTGCCACTGATATAATCACTTCAGTCATTCTACTCAAAAATACATGTCTTTATATATGTTGCTGTCTTTTTGTCAACAGCAAATAGGACTCATTGTTGCATCATTTCTCAACGCCCTGCTCTCTGCTGCATGCTGCATTGGTCTCCTCTTGGCAATTAGCGTCACTGTCGCCAACAATGGACAAGGTTTGATGCAGGGGTGCAATAACACAGAGGGGCTCATCAATGCCCGGTCACCTGTCAGTGCCCAGTGCCCCTTTGATACAACCCGCATTTATGTGAGTCTAAACTGTCCTCTTGGCTCTTTGCCCTCCATTTCTTCCTAATTTGCTCATGAACACATCACAGGAGAAGTTGTCTCCTTTGTAATGTTTCTTTATTGCTTTCTTTTTACTTCCACAATCCCCTGTCTCGTAGGACACCACCCTGGCCTTGTGGGTTCCCTGTGCTGTGCTGGCAGCAGCTGAGGTTGGACTGTCTGTCTGGTGTTTCATCGTTGGATTGGCTCTCAGGGGAATGGCACCTTGTGGTAACAGCTACATCAAAGAGCAGGTGTGTGTGTGTGTGTGTGTGAGGGATGTAACCGTGTGCTGTGTTTTGAATTTCTTTATGACTCAGACATGCACATGCACACACTCACCCACCCTTTTCATTTGAACTTGTTGAAGCTACAGTGGGCAGAATTGCTAGAGATATACAGTAGCTAAATAGCAACCTTTCCACTGAAGGAATGTGTACATGCAGCTGCATATTACATCAACCAATAACTGCACCCTCTCTCACTGATCTGCCCTGTGATTGGTCAAAATCTCCCATCACTTGTCAGAGTTCTTGAAAGCTGCACACAAAGCCAAGAGGTGGTGCAGAAGTATAGTTCAGTCTCAGATCACTTAAAGATAGAATTGTTTTGATTGAGAGATTGAGAAACGTATGTGTGTAATTTTCATTATGTTAAAAGATTATTATGTAATTATTGATCAATAACCACAGCAATATGTTGGCTACTCTAACTTAAATGTTGTCATATGATATATTGGTATTTAAAAACTTTAATTAGATGCATAGTATAGTCATGAACACAGACAACACAGACAATAAAATCGTTAATGACAGGTATGTGTGCCAATTGACTGACTAATGAATTTTATCACTATGACAGCCACACTCATCAATTCATGTTTTTTTTTTTGTTTGTTTTTTTCAGTTTGAGGAAGAGCCTGAGTGTTCGGCACATGGCCGGCGTCTGATTGGACAGCACATCAACCCTGATGTCTAACCAGGAAGGGTAACCCTTGGTTTAGACAAGCACAGCTAAATCCCAGAAGGCACCACTGCACTTGTGTTGTGACTAGTTTATATTTTTATTTATCTGCATTCAGTTTGGTGAGTGTCACTGTGAAACAGGAGTGTAAGCAGTTTTTTGTGAAGCCTCAAACTCTCGAAAAATCTCAAATTAACAACAAATCTGGTATTGTTTGTTAATCTAGAACCTCCCAAATTTAAATGCAGCATAGTGTTAATAGGTTCAAAGCAGGAATATATGGGCCAGCAGCCTCAGCTGCCCACCACCCCCCCCACTCACTAACAGAGAGGATCAGATCAGCCATGAAACAGTTAATCTAGTGCCAAGCTCAATCGTGTGTAAGGAAATCAGAGCACGCAGTGCTAATCCTGAGGCTGTAAGAGATAAATATTGACATAGAGCTGAGTGATAGGACCACAACAGTTCTGTGTGGCCTTTTTTACTGAAGAGGACATTGATGACACATTCAAGACTCGTGAAATTTCACACCATATTATAGGTGTCTATATGACTTAAAATATTTTATACAACCTTATTATGTGAGGAACCATGAAGGGGTCTTACCAAAGCCCTGTGATGTGACATTTTAATGAAGACTTTTTAAAATATTAAAATTAATTTAATATAATTAATTAATTAATTATTAATTAATGTTATATCACTTTTAAGTATTTAATTTTTTTTTAATTATTATCCAATTATTAGTAAATCACAAATGGGTAAATCGTGATTGTTATCACATAGATTTTCACTCACCATGTGCTATTTTATTGAAATACTTGAATTGAACACATTGCAAACCTTGAACTATGCTTGAATATTGGAAATAAAGTTAATTGTTTTCATATACATATGTACTTATAATACATGAATGCTCTAGGTATTAGCCTTTTGTTAATAGGAATACACAGTATTTCATTAAAATATGTATCATTTGTGTGATTAAATTTTAATGTTCATGAATTGCTAAAATGAACAAATGTCTATGTACTATACACACATTTATGTGATTTTCCTTTATAACATTTCATGTAGAATGTTATTTAGGTTTTTTGATCATGCTGTCTGTAGTTTTTTTATTTAAGTTTCTTTTGTACCCTAATTGCGATCATGTAATATAATACATGCATACCATGTAACCCCTAAATGTCATTTACTGTGTGTGACCTTGAGAAAGATTAATTAATCCTTTGAACCTTTGTGTTCCACAGAGAAAAGAGAACCAGACAAATGTACTGCCATCACACTCAAGCAGGCACACAAACATACACACCATTTATAGTGTTGCATGTAAGAATGTACTTGAACGTGAGACCCAGATGGATGTTGTCATTATCAGTCATAAATTCAACAAAGCAGTCAGCAAGTGAGAACCTTGCTGTCCTTGTGTCTGTCTCAGTGTCCCACAGTGTATGACCTAAAGATTCACAATTGTTTTTAAAACATCTTGAATCCATGTTTTTATCAGGATCACCACAAAAATTGTTTTTTATTTCTTCCATGGGCCGTTACCTAAATCCTCAGAAACTTTCATCCAAATCTGTCCTCCATTTCCTGACATGCTGTCACCTATTATTGTAGGTGCAACTGACACCAACTTTATTTTCTGACAACTTCATTGATGCTATCAGAACAAATTAGATATTAACAAATACGATATCAGTTTCAAATTAGATTTATGTTCTTAAGTCATAAGCATGTTGAGAGCAGAGACACTTTCCCTTAAAATGTCGCTCACAAAAGTGAACTATCTTTAATGTTTATAAACGTAAAACAGTTATCTATGTCTGTATTTAAGTGTAACACAAGATATACATAAGTTTAGCTACTTCTTTCTGTCTTTCACAAACCACCCAGTAACCCACAAGAGTTTAGTCCAGGGGTCTGTAAACTTTAGTATTAAAATAGCCATTTTTGTCCCTTTCCACACCCAAACAAATTTCATCTGGATCCATACAATGAAGAGAGCATTATACACGGATATACTATGTAGAAAAGAACTATGTTGCATTTATGAAATTTAAGAACTACAAAAAGAAAAGTTGACGTTTCATTACTGTTTTTACCTGTTACCAAAGGAAAAAAACAATTTTTTATGAAGCAAAAAAAAACAAAAAACACTGGCATGTCGTTGGTCTACTTTAACATAAAACACAGATCTATGCAAACCAGTTTGTCCTCTCATTGTTTGGGGAAAACTAATAAAATAAAAAGTAACCCACTTTAAAATAAGTAAAAAAAATATTTAGATTTTGTGTAGTTCATGCTAATTCTGTGGATCCAGAAATGGACAGGACTCTTAATGTGTATTTCTTCACGTACAAATGACTTCATTGAAATGTTGGGAATGGCTCTTCATATTTCAAACACAAGTTTATCGGGTTTTGGAGCTTTTCAAAGTCACATCCACATTGTTGAGGATATTTTCGAGAGAGACTTAAATGTTGGTTTTATTACGCGTATGTTGGAGTTCTGGCAGATCCTCTTTTTTTTCCTGAGGCCCCCAAACTCCCTTACACCGCCCCTGTGCGTCAACAGCGGCACGCATGCAACACGTCCACTGGGGGTCAATGTGGTGGCGTCTGTGCGCGGCCACGCTGCATCCGCGGTCACGACGCGCGTGTAGTAGCCTTCCTGACGCTGCAGGGAACCAGCTGCGACACGGCGGAACGACGAGGGTCTGCGGTGAAGCTGAGCGGAGCCGGTGGAGCCGAGCAGCACCGGCACCAGCAGCAGCAGCAGGAGGAGGAGACGTTCTTCAACACGGTGAAGCCTTCATTATGTAACCAAACTGTCATGTTGACTCAGTGAATGTCGGAGAGACAGAGACAGAGACAGAGACAGACTGTGGCCGAAGACACCGCGGTGACAAACGCTCGCCTCCTCGCATCGGTACGTTTCTCAGCGCTGCTGTCACCGCGCGTGTTTCGCGCTTCTTTAAATGAAGCGTCACCTTTTTTTTTTTTGACAGAAAATGTCTGTGCTTTTTTCAAACTGCCCTGATACTTGCACATTCAGAGTTGTGCAAGTGAAAAGTTGATCCGAATTGAACCAACCATATTCATTTTAACTGTTATAAATGTTATATTTATCACGGGAGCCTTTTTTTTTTTGTTTGCGTGGTCGAGCATAAAGACGCGGAGCCGCAGTGTGATAGTGTTACCCGGCCAACCTGACACAAACATGAGAGCAGAGCTGTGTGTGTGTGCGTGTGTGTTCTGCAGGTGTAACTGCTGCTAACGTGTGTGTCTTTGGTCTGGTGCATGATGGGGATTCACCGTCAGCAGTGCAGGTTCATGTATTTATTAGTCCAGTTAATTGTATTTTGAAACGTCTGCCATTATCCTTAAATGATACCGACTCGCCATCCAACAGGCTGGTCATCATGTCATCAGATATTTTAATCCTCACTTGTAGAGAGAGAGAGACAAGGGTGTGGCGGATACAGTCAGAGAGCACACCAGATGCACTGCAACTTTACTCTGCATGCAAGTCCTCTCTCCCCCCGTTCGATCATCATGTTATTGAGATATATTTGCCATTTATGCATATTATTTTAGGAAATATCTAAATTAGATTTCTGTAACTAATATTGTGAATGGGATTGGATTTCCTGTGTACATTTCTTTTGTGTGTATTCACTGCAGTATTTTCTGTAGAATATATGTGAAAGCTTCACAATCGTCAGATACTTCTGTTGTGAAAAAGCAATAATATTTATAATAAAATGCAAAGGTGCAAACTTAAAAATATGAGTTGCACATATTTTTTACAGCATAAAACCATTGATAACTGCTCTCTATAATGTATATCCTAAAATGCAGCCTTTGCAGTTTGTTATCTGCATTTGTTCAAATTACTATTTTGATTTTACAAAAATTAACTGTTCAGCCCTTGTGCTCTTCTGTCCTTAGTCTCTTACATTTCTTGTATTGCTCTTTTCATTGACTGTTTAACAAATTGCTATGGACTTTGTCTTCAGACCTCATATTGATTTCCTTTATGCAGCAGCTTGAATTTAACTGTACTGTATAAATAAAACTGCCTTGTCCTGTTTTTGTGTCTTGCAGGGGAAAAGAAAAACCGCTCTGGAGGAAAATAACTGCATTGACTCCTGGAAAGAGCAAAAGAACTTCCAGTGTGGGAGGAGACAAGAAGAATCTTGGAGCTGGAGAAGCAGAAACACTTCGTATGTTTTAAGACTTTGATTGAGAAGCAATTCTTTCGAACTGAATTGGTGCTCTGCCGTATGTGCTTCCTGCACAAGGCTGAACAATTTTGGGAAAGTTATGTTCATGCAAATTATTTTTTTTTTACCAATATTTTGATTTGATTTGTGAGATAAAATATTTTCAAGCCTGAGTTCAATGTGCACTGTGTTATTTATAACATGGCGGAGCATTATCGTTAACTATTTAAGCTCCACTCCTTATTTCCAAAAATGGACTCTGATTCTCATCTGACGGAACTTTATGTCTACATGATAAAATCATCAGTCTGATCCACTGTGGAGAAATGTTGGACATCAAGACTAAAGCGCCTGCTGGGAGAGGACGCATGAAAGACTGGTTTTCAAGAACTGCACCAGTCGACTGCAGGCAGCGGGTTCCTGCCTGTTTTTGGGTCTTTCTCATCCCTGTCGTCCTTCTGCTCCTCTCCCTGGTGACCCCTGCTCTGTCCATTCATATGGAGTCTATGGAGAGCCACAATGAGTTCAGCTGTGAGCCCATTAGACTGAGGATGTGTCAGGATCTGCCTTACAACACCACCTTCATGCCCAATCTACTGAATCACTATGATCAGCAGACTGCTGCACTCGCCATGGAGGTAGGCTTTGTGTTTGTGTGTGTTGCATGTCGCTGGTGTCAGTATCACACATGGGGAAAATTGATAGCAGCTCCAGTGAATGAGAGCAGTCAAACTACACTATGTTGTGATGAGTTTTATTTTTGACAGGATTAAAGGTTAGGTTGGTATTTACAGCACATGTGCATGTGCAGTTCTTTGTCTTAGATGGACAAACAGAAGCATGCACAATGCAAGAGTCTGCACAGTTTGACACTGAGGCTCACATGCAGCTTGGAAAGGAAAACATTTGATCCTCAGTTTGAGGTGACTGCACTTTGTCTGTCAGCCTATCTGCAAAGAAATAATGTCAGAGGCAAAAGTATTTCAGACATCATTGTCTGAAATGTAAAATCGTGAAAAAATGAATTAAATATCAAAACAAATGTGCTTAGGTGAAATGATCATATTTTTATGTACATTACATCTCATTCAAACATAAAGTGGGAAATGATCCACATCATGTTTTCTACATTGGGCATCATCCCAATGACAATAATTATCACTGTATCACTTTCTTCAGCATTGCACAATCACACTTTGAAATATAATACATCATTGTAACAAGGGGTGGGGAAGGAAACTGAATTGCAGTTAAAAAAAAAAAAAGTTTTCTCCACCCCACTGTGTTTTCTGCAGTTGAGGATTTTCTAAAACATTTTTCACTCACTCTCACTCATCTTCTACCGCTTCGTCCTCCACATGAGCTTCGCGGGGGGCTGCGTCTTTTAAACCATGTTAACTGGAAGGCTCACACTTGTGCTGTGTCCTGTTTTTGAGAGGTTGTGTTCATTTTGGCAGAGCATTCTTTTCACTAGCTCAATGAACGACGAGTGAACAAATTAAAAAAAACCCCATAAAGCTAAATGTAGCAGTTAATTTAAAAAACATTCTATCGTAGATGTGATGTACCGCTGTCAATTCAATTTTAGATACATTTGCCTTGGTTTTGGAAATATATAACCCGTGTTTTATTGCCTCAAGTAATGTATCATTTAAATTTTGGTTGAAGGTGGAAAAGAAAATCACAACTATCCGTATTAAAAAGTCAGATTCACAATACAAATCAAATTAGTTCCCAAGTATCGTGGTACAATAGAATCATGACAACAGCCCTAAATGTTACCTCTACCAAAGATGTTTTTGCCACATTCGTCTGTATCTGTATTTTACCTCAGATTTATGAAATGTTTCCTCCTACTTAAAATGACCATTTAAAAAAAACACTTTGGAGCATTGACTGATTTAATTGTTTTTCTCTTGATAAGCTGTTTGACCGTACTGCTCATCCCAGCTGTATCCTCATAGTTTGCTCAGCCACAATTGAAAGGCCTTGTTTTTTTTTACGACTCCGGCTGTGGAGAACAAATTGGCTACATGAAAGCACACTGGGAGTGAAGTGGCTTTCACCCAAGCCTGGAATATCAAAGAGTTGACAGGAGTCGTGCAACGCTGGAGGAAAGGTGATAGTCAATCCGTCCTCCTCGTGTTTCAGCTCCGTCCTCTCTGTGCGTGTCACCGTTCATGTAAACATAGATGAACGTGTATTCACTCACTGTGGAAGAAAAGCTAGATTATATGACGGATACCTACAAAGCATTGCTTTTAAGCAACTGGAGAGAAACGTAGAGTTGCACACGGTCTGACTACTACACACACACACACACACACTCTGTCTCTATCCATCTATATTATGTTACCTCTTTTTCCTACTCCTTTGTTACTCCCCAGAGAGGGAGGGAGAGCACAGAGCATGGTGTTGCTCAATAATGAGACATAATTACCTGTTGGTAGTTTATGAATCTGGACACATTTGGGTGTGTTGTCTTAACTGTTTCTGAATCTCTACAAGCAGATTTTTGCATGTGAATATGTTTGGGGTTTCAGTTTCTAATGTTCACTACGTTTGAACAAGGTTTGGTCGCTTGCTGATGAACCGTCCACGTGGAGAGCAAAGGGGGTCCAATGTCTCACAACAGAAGAATCACAATCGAATCTTTCACAATAAGCAGATGCAATCCTTACAGTTGAGGATATTACAGACAATTCAGTATTCACATTACTGTGTCTTCACCCATACATCTGTGGCTGTCTGCTTCACCATACAACTGTGGTTTTAAGTGTGAAGATGACAGAAGGGAAGCAAGTATCCAGTGAAATAAATCTGCCTCCAGCTGCTCATAGTTAGTGTATTAAATTACTCCTGTTCAAAAGCAGATGAATTTTGATTCACGCCAGTGTCGGCTGTGCACTTTGCATTGTGTTAAATCTGGGGATATTTTTTGGTTTTAGTTAATGTTAATATTTCCCCATGTCATAGCTATGCTGTTATCAGAGCATTTAATCACCAAAATTTTAAATTTTAACATTGTCTATTATGGATATTATGCAGCGCCGATCATAGTGTCTGAGTCTCCCTTTTTTTTTCCTTTAAAAAATAGAGGATGAAGATGCAGTTTTACCAGTTTAAGGGTTTTATTTTGACTTGACAGCCGTGCAATTTGAATTTTCTAGCCTCATTTTCTATGGCGCTGGTGGTTCCCCCCCCCCCGCACATTAAGAACCATGCAAATGTTTGAATCAAGATGATTTCCCCATGCCTTGTCAAAACACGCTGTGTCAGGGGTTGTAAGAAGCATCTGTTGTTGAACTTGATTTGACCCAAATGCAGAAGGAGCTAAGTCACCAACACCCTCAGTCCCCGCAGTCATTGGAGAGACATCTTTCTGAAGATGGCTGTGTAGCAACTTGAGCCATGTTAGTGCTGCTGCTCTGGTCTGTTTTGACCAGACATGGACGTCCTGGTGGGAACCCTGGAGGAAATTTAATAATGTCCCTCAAGGGGCACTGGCTGCATAATACCAACTTCTGTGTGGTTGAACATATACATGTAAACCAAGATGTGTTCAAGTGAATCTGTGACTGAAACAGGGCATGTTTTCTTTAGGGATTCTAAATATTGTGTCATGGAATGCTGCAAGGTTATTCTATTGTCATTTAGAGTTGGGAGGAGGCTAAATACTGTAAGGATTAGGCTAAATAATACAGTCACTACATTTACTAATACAACAGCACCACCAATATGAAAAACAAAAAAGTAGAAAGGACATGCTTTTACACCTCAAAAGCTACTCAACATACTTTCTACATATTGTTTTACACGTTTAAACAACACGAGCAGGATTTTTCAACCCATGCTGCTTATGTGAAGATTTTTTAAAGATTTAAGTGTAATTTATCGCTGCAGCTGGTTCTGGTCTTAGACATGCCCTTCAGCAGTGGGGAAAAAGATGTGTTCTTTTTTTCCCAACTTGACATTGGAGATGAGTGATTCGGAAACAAAGCTTTTTGCATTTTCTTTGTAGTTGTAAAAAAAAAAAACCGTACAAAACAACTGCCGCCACATCTGCACGGAGATGCCTTTACTGGAGCCATTGTTGGCAGCTGTTGTTTTAAGGATATCACGCTATGACTCTTTGCTCTGCCTCAGAGGTAAAGCTTTCATGCCTGGTCTTTCTCCGGGACTAGATGGATCATTCTAGTGAGCTGTGGTGGTACTGACATTCCATCCAGTCACATACATTAGAGTGAGACATATTCATCTACTAGACTTACAATGTTCTGGCAGGAAAAATACTAATATTTTCATTTAAATAAGTTTCATTCACTAATTTGAATGACCTCTCTACTCGACATGATGGGGATTGTCACATGAATGATTGTAATGTAAACGAAAGTTGACCTGAGGAAAATGGCAGACACTGGTGAAATGGATGTATTTCTTCCACATCCTGCACCTTTTTTAATTTTGTGTTGTGATGTTTCATGATTAGCTTGTCTTCTGATAGAGTGGTTAACTCAGAATTGTGTATCACAATATTACTGGTACCGTGGGCCATGTTTCCGCATTGTATCATGCCTTAAGGCTTTTTTACATCAAAAATAAATAGCAACAAAGTGTGAATCATTTTAACGTACACTCAGTTTTCACACTAATTGCAATGCAATTTAAGTAAATAACAAAAGGACTCGAAAAAATACAGTATGTCACCATAGGCAAAAACTGGAGCTAAGGCATTTTACCCAATAAAAAGAGAAAGAAAAGAACTTGTTACTCTGGCAAATTGATGTTAGAAATGACGTTGGTTGGTTGTTGGTTCTTTTTCTTTAACACAGGACCTATGAAATATTATGACATTTTAGTTAAATGCTGTCAGAGCATCCTCCTGTTGTCTGTGATTTCCTGTTCATGGAGTGTTTTTGTTCCATCCAACTGTACAGAGTGCTGTAGGTTATGAATACTAGCAGCACTGTTAATAAAATAACAGTTGTTAAAATTGTCAATAAAGTGATAAAGACTGTGACGTATTGGGGGAGCAGTCGCAAAATAATTTGAACTGCAACTTGAATTACAGGTCATTATAAATTATTTTGAGCTTGAGACAAAATTTGTAATTTGTAAAATTTGGTAATTTATTGCTTTACCTCTATGCAATAAATAAAACTGCATATAGTGTGTGAAGTTACACTGGTATTTGGAAACTATGGCCTGTTTTTTGTATGGCGTGTGGAGGGGAGTGTCCATGATGAGTCCTCAGTCTTGATTGACATTAGAAATATTGCAGATTCACTATCTTTCGTTTTAGCTGTCAAGCTGAGCCATAAATGGACTATCCTTGTGTGAGTATAGGTGATTAACATGTTTGAGAGACAGGCTCCAGGCACAGACCAATGTTTTTCTTGTGTGTAATTGCTGAGTGGCTCTAAGGACTGACGGCACACGTTTTTTCGTACGGGTGTGAGCGAGTGTATCTTATTGTTAGAGGGGGAGCAAGTGAGTGACAGGAGAGTGTAACGGTGCCAGCTGTCATCTTTTACCACTGCTAACTAACTGCTTATCTCTTTCCCACTTCCACAATGAAGACATTGATTCCCACACACCAACCGCCACCCCATCTGCTGCAATGGCCAATTAAACCTAAGCGTGAAAATGAAACGTAAGAGGGGGATGTGGGAGATTAGGGATTTGGCTTTCAAATAGCCATAAAATGGTGAAATGATTTACCTTGGATCACACTTTGTGCATGTATTTGAGCTTGCTCATGTGTTTTTGCCCATACGTCACTTAGGACACGTGACACAGGCCGTACGCCTGCACTGTCCAGCTGCCACAGCATGTTATGTTTCCCAGAGGATGTGCTGTAAGTTGTGACATTATTAGAGGTTGACATTGGACACAGGGATTTAGACTCATGACATCAGCGGGATTGTGTATCAACACCAAGCGACATAAACTGATCACATGGCCTGGAGATGAAGAGAAAAAAGTGAGTCACAAAAAGATGGTGTAGTCATAATTCCACTACAGTTCCATTGCTTACAGTGGCCTTGAGTGTTTTGGAGGCGGAGCCTTGAAATGAGGGTCTATGGGAAAGGGTGGTAGGTATTAGATGCTGTAGCTTTTCCATATCAACTGACCCCATTTTGATAGAAAACTTCACAGCAGAAGAGTATTCAGTGCTCTCATTATTCCTCTGAGTTTTTCTGGACACAATATTTGTATTTTGGATTCTGCAGAGAAAGGGATTAGGGAACCCCTGGTCTAAAGGACAGTTTGGAGAAATACTTTGGGGCTCAACTTACAATAGAGCACATTGTTTGTAAAGCAAATAGACCTCGACTCACAGTTCCACCTTAATGAATCCCGACCTGTCAATCACTGTGTTTGTACTCGCACCACAAAGTGTGAGTATTTGGAGAGATCTAGTTTTGGCAGTAAATGAGTGAGTGCATTCACATCAATTACCCATAACATTTAAAACCAGTGTAAATGCTGTGTGTGAATAATGCTTGCAAATATTTTTTCAGTTAGCAATAGTTTCACTTCATTTTTATGTCCATTTTCTACTTAACATTCATTTTTATTTCATTTCTAAAAAAATATTTTACAACAACTAATTTATTTCTACATATAACAATTTGGACCTTGTGTCATGGTTTCCTGAACTCCATGTAAGTGAAGTAAAACTAATTAGATTTTACATTTTAAATTGTTAAAGCTGGCTACCTAGAAAAAAAAACAATAAAGACCAACCTTTAATGTTTTGACTTATTGGTATACATGTGTCATGAAATATATTCATCTGTTCAGTAAATTACATTCCTTCTGTATTGATTCGCTGTTTTAAAGTGATAAGGACAGTTTAAGTTTAAGTTTATTTGTTGTTTGTTAAATGTTCTTTTTTTGTCCCTGCATTCAAACAGAACTGGCTCTAGAAGCGGAACAGTGTGCGGGTCTGAGATTTTCAGTCTTCTGTTCATCCATGGAAACTCGCTAATTTGAATTAACAAGGATGTACATTACATGCAATTATGTTTATGTCTTCCACTCTACCTCCCAGCAGATACTGATTTGTGGAAGTTCATGTTCATTTGGCCAATAAAAGCAGAACCAGGGTGCTCTTTACTTTTAGCAAATCTAGTTACTGCAGAAAGCTGGCAGCGGCATCATTACTAAAGTGCATCTAAACATGTTCTCCCTCCATTCAGCAGGGTTCGGGTTACATGCTCAAGTGCCCATTTGACAGTAATATGATGCTAATGAAGTGAATTTGGAGAAAATTATACCGCAATGAACTTTGATCGAAAATTGAGAGTTCACAGATTTATTTTTCACTGATTGATGAATAAAAAGGCTGTATACGCATTCAAAAACGGTGTGAGAGCTTAACATTTCATCATCTCTTAAAATAAAAATTAGTAAGGAATATATGCACTTGTTTTTTGTTCTTTTGAAGATGAACTGTATTAGAATATGAATCCACCTGAGCAATAAGTTAATAGTGAATGTGCAGCTTTTTCCTGCAGGACCAGTGTTTAAAATTGTCATTTGGTTTTATCTAGTGACACAAACGTAACGCAGTGTTCAAAGTTAATGTGTGTTTTTTTTTTTCTTCCTTAATGAGCTAAATAAATCAAAACAATAGAAACGATACGGAGGGAAACGCATTGATGGTGTCAGGTTGTGTCAAGTCTTGAGACCCTACTGTCCTCATTGTTCGTGTTTTTCCCCCTATGGGATCCTGTCCTTCAAAATAAGACTCCTCTGTGTAAGACGGGCCACCCGGAGGCCACCAGGTCCCCACAACAGTGTGTGTGCGCGCGCGCGCGCGTGTGTGTGTGTGTGTGCCAAATCTGGAGAGTCTGGGGACTGTGGTGCTCGAGTGTGGTCTGTTGTATTTTTTTCTTTGTATGTGTGTGAAAATGAGAGAGAATTAGGTTTTATAGAGGTGTGTTTTAGTGAATGTGTAATGGCTTGTGTGTGCGTGTGCGTGTGTGCGTTCATGCTGTTCAGTGCATCTGAAGAGGCTTACCCCATTCGCTCAGTAAGAGACCGACAGGTCCTCATTCAGTTTGAAAGTTCCCTTTTTTTTTCAGCTGAACTCTTGATTATCCTGCTTATTCTGACAGAGTCCATTGAGGCTGCGAGCCCAAATAAAGCAATCATTTATTTATGCAGAGAACAAAGGCACTGCCTGGTGCTGTTTTTTGGCAGAACATTCCAATCAGCAGAACTGCCTCTGCTGCTTATCCTTCCTCACAATGTTCAGTAAAGAGAGATTTGTGGAAAGATTCCATGGGATTTTTCATTGCTCAAATGCTGCCCTGTTGCCCGGTACACTCACTCTGCTTTGCTTTTAAAACTGTATGAATCATGTGGGCTGTTTAAATTCCCCCAAGTAATAATAATAATTTTAGCGAAGGACTCTATAGACTTGTATGTAGACTTGATGGTTTTCAGAAGTGACGCAACTGGCTTCAATTTCTGGACTTCATTTTATCGCTCACCAAGAGTTTAATACGAGCTCATTACGTTGGCAGCGCTCAAACACACATCTTACTGTACGTGTTCTATCACTAAAATTAGTCTACATCTTTTTGTCTCCCTTTTTGATGTATCGATCATCTGACCCTCCTGAAATCTGTTTGATAATTGTAGTGGTTATTAAAAATATAGGTTATTCATGTCGTACGGTTTTAATCTGAACCCATGACCCAGCCGGGGAACGGCATGTGTGTGTGTGTGTGTGTGTGTGTGGGTGTGTCAGAGAGGATGTTTAACCTTCAATGCGAAGCCCAAATTCACACACACACGCACACTCATATACACCATTGTTCCCTTTGTCACGCAGAGCCACTCAACAAAAGGCAGCTTTAATATTTCCAGGGTACTGCGGGTCAGGAACGACCTGAAGAGCTCTAATGCTTCTAACTGTGCACTTATAGAGCCACATGGAACATTTAACTCTCCCAGAATAGCTCCTATATACTGTAAATGTGTGAAGTCACACAGTCAGAAGTCTCAGAAGAGAATAACTAGCTTGGATTTAAACCTTTCAACTCTGAGACGCAATGTTCCTTTAATTTAGCTGGAATTGTTGACCTGTTACACTGCACAGTTTGCAAATAGTTGAATCCTGTTTATTGTGCACATCAGTAAAAACAAAATCATGTCCAAATTGTGGAAGGAGCAAAATTTAGAGGAATAGATTCACTAATGCATTGCATTATTTCCTGTATGCTTGTATCTGTTGATGTATTTTGTCTGAATATAATGGAGTATATCTAAGTTGGAAGCAGATGGCTATGCACAGGTGGCGTCTCACAGTGTTGGTGTGCGAGTGTGTGCCATTACCACATCCATGGCTTCATATCTACAGTATGTCTCTATAATTTCGTTTCAACCTCTTCCCCGTGCCGTCTTTCACACTTTCTTTTTGCACTCCTTGTGTGAGCTTGTTTGTGATCTTATTTGGAGGGTTTCGCTCTTAAAAGGAGTGTCTTTGTCCGTCCGTCCGTGCTCATGCTCGTCATCCTCAGTAAGACACAGTCCTATGAGAGCCCCCACATCACCTGTTGCCATAGTAGTTAAATAGGCAGAGAGGGAAGAGGAGGAATGGAAACAGACAAACATGCAGGGGAAGGGAGGGGAAATTGGATGATGAGTGAATCTTCTGGACTAAACCAAGGAGAGAAAGAGGGAAAACACCACAAGCAAAGAAATCTGCAATTCACATTTCGAAGTTAAATACACATTGCTCTCAAGTTTTATATGTCTTGAGATATTTAAGTAGTAAAAATCTTCATAAAAGAATGTTTCCTTGTTGGCATATAAAGCTGTGCAGTCGTGGAGGAACATGTAGCTGCCAGAATATAGAACATAGCAGCTCTCCACCCACGCCAGGGAGAATGGACTGTGTCCATTATTGTTGATATGATGGTGGAAGTCCTGGACAAATTAATTCACTTTTATGTCTGGTGAAGGCGGACAAGAGTTAAATGGATAAAGATATAAAGATATAATCGCAAGTGAAATTGTTTGTAGAGGTAGAGTTGATTAATTGGTTGGGTCGATTAATCGGGACAGTATTGGCATTTTTTTTTTCCCCAAAATAATTGGTTGATTATTAAATGGCCAATTATGCATTATTGTTGCAAGAAACATGAATAAATGTTGCCCAGTCAATGAAATTTTATTTTTCAATCCAAAAGTCTATTTTGTTTTGTTTTTTTGTTGTCATGCTTCATGTATTTAAGATTTAGTTCATACATGAGTATTTATTGAAAATACTGTATTGCAGACATGAAATGTAGATCTGAGAGAGAGAGAGAGAGAGAGAGATCTGGTTTCTCAGGTTAAGCAATTTTTATTATTTTTATTATTTCTTTTATTATTATTAGTTATGTTTTATCAGCTTAATATATGGGCCAGAAAAATCAACATCAATTATCAGCTGTAGAATGTTCTTCTCTTGACTTGAATAATATAGTCTTTTTTTAAACACCTGATTGAAATAATGAACATGCTCTTTAAACCATCGTTGTCCTGCCCAAATGATTGTCAGTTGACAGAGAAGCCACTCTTGTTGTTGCAAGGTAACTTCATAGATATTTTTGCACCGTGATCTAAGAAAAATGTTGAGAGTTGTTATTTTTTATGTGTAATTTTTGTTTGGCTAACGATCATATTATGTTATGTTATATTACAACAAGTCCCAACAAGTCAGATTAAAGTCCCAACAAGTCAGATTAAATATATAGGAAGACATTAGGAATAGTATAGGAAGCTACATTCGGTTATTCTTTTGGGGAGTCTGACAGGATTCTCTGTCTTCGACTGTGAGACTCAGTTCATAGACATATTTGCTGATTGTGCAGGTTAAAATCTTGCCATATTTGCATGAATATGTTGAGAAAGCTTGTAAGACCATGTCCATCTGGATGGCAAAAAACAGCAAGTCATTATTTTGATTAACAAAGCCAAATTAACAGCAGGATTTAGACAAAGTCTGTTAAAAGAAAGCAAATTTGGAAATTCATGAGACGACGTGGATTTTTGGAAGAAATTTTGCAGTGGTTTGAGACACAAAGAACACAGGAAAGAGGATGCTGACGCTGTTGCTGAATAATCTTTTTTTGTCAAATTAGAAATCGCAGTATAAAAGAGGTGAGGGGAATCAATGAATACTGATGTTTGAATAGGAAGAAGAGGGAGAAGTGAAGGACGAGTGCATGGCAGAATAACTGCGGAGCTAAATGGGAGGCAAGGAAAACAAGAGACGAATACAGGAGAAAGGAGAGAGGAGGAGGGGAAGGGGACGTGAAGGGGAATGCCATTAACGGCTTTGTCCTGTCCCCCCGACTCAAGGATGTATGGACACGGATAAACAAGCAAGTGAATGAAAGAGGGAGACAGTGTGGGAGAAGGGTGGCCCTTTCTCCACTGTCCTTTCAGAGATTAAGGAGCAGAACATCGTAGTCTGTTCACTTTATCTGTTCACGGCCAACACCCGTCTCTCTCATGAGCCTGTGTGAGGAGCTGGACACATCATCAGTGTGTGTGTGTGTGTGTGTGTGTGTGAAATTCGTCGTCACTGTGACCAGTCTGAAGCACGTCCGTGCAGTAACCCTGCTTAATAATCGACATCTTAATAAGCCTCAGCTGTCACATACATGGATTATAGATACATTAGGAGTTAGGTGCTCATTAATACTAGTTTAACAGATTGGAGAAATAAGAATGGGAAGAAAATCAGTCAAGGTTTTGTTGATATTTTTGATGCGTGTGTATAAATCTAGGGACAAAAATAAACAAATAAATAAATAAAACCCTAACCAAATCATTTTACGGTAAAGAACTCTTTTGTCCTAAACGTGTTAGAACAAACTTTACCAATGTTTTGGAGAAATATTGACCGTAATTGTATCACTACCTGGATTTGTGTCATATCTGTTTACACCAGGTGGGAGCAGATATTCATATCAAACAAACACAGCAGGAGTGTACGGGATTTTGATCAAACAAAGACGCTTCCCTCTGTCACCGCGTGTCTTTGGCCGAGATGTAGGAGCTTGTGGACGATGTGTATTTTACAGGGGAGGCAGTGAAATAATTATAATAATCCTTTATTATTATTAAAATTTGGCTTGGGATTCAGTCTGGTACAGAAGAATCTAATAGGAACCAGTGCCATTATGAAAATAGGTTTTAATGCCCAACCCTTGTAACAGTATTCTGACATTTTAGTCTCAACGCATGCATTAGTCTGTCAGTTTTGCTCAGTGATAATGCAGTAAAATACCACTTCAAAGAGCCATTAACAGGCATAGACACGTAACATGTGAGTGTTAAATAATAGGTGCAATAATAGGGCTGAGTAGAGAACTACTTTTTTGAAATTCAGTTTCTGAAGAAAACCCCGGTGTGTTTGATAATTGTGCATCTAAAATCAGAACACTCAGTCTGAGACATTTAGAGGGAAAAGAACTGTGGTGCTCTTTCTTTGGAGGCTTAAACCCGACAGCCTGTCACCTTGATCTCAACACACAATACAAGGCTGGTGACAGTTTCAGGAAGTGAAGTGTGTGTCTGTATGTGTGCGTGCGCGCATGCGCGTGAGCATACGAGTTCATGCATTTGTGTGTGCTCGTGTTCGTCTCAGGTTCTCACATTCTAAACACTCCTTGCAATCCATTTGACTCCCTAATCCACCGGGAAGCTGCCACTCTTTTCTCCATTCCACTCCAGTTTGTCTCCTTTTTCCTGCCTTCCTCCCTCCCTACTCCCTTTCTCACCCTCCCTCCCTCCCTCCTGCTACACTTGACAATGTGTATGAGTTTCTGCAGAGTTGGCTAACTGGATTTTCTTCAACCGTTATAAGCCCTGCAGTTCCACACACACACACACATAAGCTGGATACACAGACCACTCTGATTTATTAGACACATCCAAAAACCTCATATTAGTGTTTTTGTTTTTTTTGTTTTGTTTGCTTTGGATCTAAATCAGAACAATTACAACCACCCACAAGGAAGAAAGGTGGTGAGGGTTATTTCACTCTGCCATCAATGTGGTTTATGGTTCAGCTGTTTTGATATCATCATTACTGGCAGAGCAGCAAATGGTTTATTAAGCTGTAAACCATGCAATTAAGACAACAGAGCAGTGGAACAAAAACAGCTCACTGTGTGATCCGTGAATCATCCCACATCTATGTAAAATTCCCTCAGTGCATGCACTGTGCAGAGATTATTGTGTGTGCATACAGTGAGGCCTTACTTATGCACATGTCTACAGACGTGCATATCCACATTATAGTGTTTTAACCATCTTTAACACTCTTGATGGAGATGAGGGTGATGATAACATTTCCTGGTCATGAGTGTAAGTAGATTTGTTTTTTTGTTTTTTTTCCTCTCATAGTGTCAACATCCTCTCCATATAAACACAATGTTAGGTTGTAGTCGTTTTACTGATACATCATAACAATCTGCATCAAATCTGCCCATTTTTGGTCTTGGACCGTGTAGTGGACGACATGCAGATGCTGTGCAATCTGCCGGAACAAGACATTCAAACGTCTGTTTTTACAGAAAAAACATTCTCATGGCCCACAGAAAAGTAATATAGCAATGATTTTCTTGGAGATCAGGCAGTGATTTTTATGTCAAATGCAAATTTAACAGGACACTAGTAAACGCAAACACCAAACAGCTTAACAGACTATACCAAAAAGTTTTCACATGCAACACACCCTGTACTCTTTGCACTCATGCACTGCATCCTTTTTGCTTAGTGCAGTTTTTGGCATCGACATCTTGTTTGCCAGAAGCGTAACTGCTTGCATTACGTGACTGTTAATCTTATGCTGCTTTTTTTCTTTTGGTCTTTCTTTGTTGTTTTTTACTTTAAGTTTTTTTTTCTTTCTCCCTCCTCCTGCTGGGGTTCTTTAGAGAGAAGAAGTAAATAGAAAGAAACTTAATCCCTCCATTGAACAAGAGGTGGACCAGTCAGGGCCTTTTTTTTAGCCTCATTTTCCTCTGTGTCAAAAAACCCAGCATGCTTCTTATTCTGAATGCTCTTTCCAAAACACAGTCATATAAAGGTTCATTTTATTTTTCTTTCATTCTTTCAGCATATAGCATTGCCCATTAACCTGCTTTTATTTCGGTTTGTCTAATGATAAACCTGTAGTTTAGGAAAAAAATAGATAATTATATAAATATAATAATAAATATTAATATATATAATTTGCTGGCTAGATATTAATCATCAAATAGAAAAAAAGGCTTTTCTTGATTGTAGGCATAGAGATCAGCCAATAGCAGGCACCCTCACACTCTATGAACTGACCTGTGATTGGTCAAAACCTTCTCCCTTGGGACATATCTTCCCAAGGCTGTACAGAGTCTAGAGGAGGTTCAGAAGTCTGTTTCTCTCTCAGATCACTTGATTTACATTATTTTGGAACTATTGATCAAATGAAGAAAGATTTTAGAAGGCTGATGCTCTATCCTGTTCACCCCTCCCATATCATCTTCTTCACGTCATTCCCCGCCTCATGTCAGTCCAAGTGTGTCTTCACCCTGAGGCTGACTTTGCAGGCTTGTCTGTCCTCTTGTCCTTGCTCTTACATCACAACTGGCTACAAAATGCCACACAATTCACTCTAGTTGTCCTGCATGGAACACTGACCCCCCCCCCCCCCCCCCCCCCCCCCCCCCCGCCCCCGCCGCCCCCCCCTTCCTCTTTGTGGGTGGCACAGTTAGGCCACTTAATATCAATATTCTCTTTGTGGTCAGAGATGGGGCCAATTGGCACGACACAGAGTTATTTACATTCAGGCATTAACTTGCATACTTGAAAACACACAAACTGGGCCAGATTTGTACAGAATACCAGAACAATGACATGCACATTTACATTTACACGTGTGCACACACAGCCCCGCATGCTCAGTGCAGATTGATGACACACAAATAATTGCAATGGACTTAGTGTGTGGAGACTCCATTCTGCCTGGCAGTGAGACACACTCATGCAGAAAGCAAATAAGACTCACTTAAGTGTGGCTTCAGGCTCTTCTATGAATCTGCTGTGGTTGCTGCGTCCTGTGTAACATACATGCAGAAACAAGATGCAAACTGAGACTATAGATTGGGTATCACGCTGCAGCTCGCAGTGATTTCTCTGCTTTTAACAAAAAACATTTCATGACACCTTTTTCAGGACCACTAGTCCTCATGGAGACCAAATCCTAATAATAAGGCAAAACCTAAGGAACTGGTTAGGTTTAGGTCTAAGGTTTGGATTGTGCTCAGATTAGGGTTAGGTTTTAACTGGTTAAGGTAAATGGTTAATGGTTAAGGTTAGGGATAGGTCTTTATTTAGGCTGTGCAAATGAATGGAATTCAAGCAGTGTCCCAAGAAGAGTAGTTACACACACTTGTGTGTTTGTGTGCGTTTCACATGTGTTTCTGTGCAACGCTCAAAACTGTGTCACCCAGCTCCTGCACCACTGCACCCATTTACTGGTGGAACATCTCTCCAATGTGCAGATCTGGAACACAGCAATTTAAAATGATCAAAACATACTCAGGCCTGTCCACACACACACACACACACACACGCATTCACTGATGCACAGGCATTTTGTACAAAGCAATCAATGTAAGTGCACTGTTGTGTGTCACATTTACTGTATGTACACATTCTTCATACACACAAAGTGCAGTGATGTGTGCAGTCAGCCTGTATGTTTATGGCTCTGCTCTCATTTCTGTTTCTGTCTTCAGAAGCTGTAGTAAAAACTCGGCACCAGAGTAGACACAGAAAATTAATGTTTAAATAGCTGAGTTGGTGCAGGTCACGTGGCACACACAACCCATAAATAAATATAGTCATGTTTCTTATGAGACCTCAGAACATAGCATGAATACAAATGCACCATTAGGTGTGTGTGTGTGTGTGTGTGGGTGGGTGTGTGTGTGCGTGTGCGTGTGTGTGTGTGTGTGTGCACTGCACAGAGGCAGAAATGGACATAATCACTTGTTAACTACAAATGATGACAGTTCATCCATTGTGTTACTTCTCAATAAAACATTCAGTATTTTACATTCTTTTTCATTTCTACTTTATTTCCTTTTTTTTGTTCAGTCATAAAAATCTTTCCTCATCACAGATCACTGAAGATTATGATTGTGTTTCCCTAGACCATTTGTTTTGTGTGTAGTAGTTAGAGGGTAGTAGGGTTTTTGATATATTTTTATGAACCACTTTGAGTTAAATCGCATTGTATGAGAAGTAGTGTATATAAAAAAGTCTGACTGACAGTAGTTAATTTTTGATTTGGAGTCTTGCGTACAAGTGAAAACATGTTTCAAATGAGTGTACACATTTACAAACCTTATTTCATTCTTTAAAACGTGCTGTGTGCAATTAGTATTCAAGACCTAGTTAAATTTCTAAGCAAGGGCAACATTTTACAGCAAACCGATGAATAATTAACCAGACGGCAACAGCAAAAAAGAGAACATTCTTTAAATGGAAAGAGATTGTGATAGTGGCCGCACTGTTTCAGTGGCAGTTCATCACTGTCTATGACTTGCCATTGGAGGTCAAATAAGTACATTACAACAGCATTAAACACATTAAACATAAGGACTTAATCACTAGTTTCAGGTCTTCTTTAACACAACATAAAGCAGTGTATGCATTAGGGTGTGTTTATGGTGTGGAGGTTGTTACACGCAGTGACCTGCCTGTTTTCCTACTTTTAAAGAAGGTCCACCCCCCCACACACACACACTTCTTCCCCATCTTTTTTAAGTAAACACGTTTTTTCCAGTAAACACATTTTCTGATTTTTCAGCTTTTTGAATGTGAATATTTTCTGGTCTCTTTGCTGCACACGTACACTTGAGGACAAAATTATTAGCCCCCCCCTATGAAAATGTCATTGGTTTTTAAGTATCTCCCACGTGCTGTTAAACAGAGCAAAGAATTATTAACACAGCTTTTTCAAACATCCTAGTTTTATTTTGGATGCTGAGGTGAGGTAGTTCTTCACCAGGAGCGACGTATGTTTTGGGTCGTTGTCATGTTGGAAGACAAAGCGAAGACCCAGACCCAGTTTTGCTGCTGACTGCTTCAGGTTTTCTTTCCAAATCTTCACATATCCTTCTATCTTGATGATTCCTTCCACCTTCATGAGATTCTCAGTTACAGACACACTGAAGCATCACCACAGCATAACACTCACACTACTGTGTTTCACTGTGGGAAACACAGTAGTGTGTGTTAGTCTGTGTTCTTTGGGTTATACGCCTCTCCCTTCTTTCTCCAAACGTAAATAATGTCTCTATGGACAAAGAGTTCTTGTTTGGTCTCATCTGACCAAAGGACATGCTTCCAGTATGCATAATCTTTGTCCAGGTTGTTCTGAGCATACTTCAGTCTGGCTTGAAGGTTTCTCAACAGAAGTGGAGTTCTTCTTGGTCTGCAACCCCACAGTCCATTTCTGTGCAGAGCTCGAGTAATTGTCTTCTTTGAGACTACAATTCCTGACTAGTGTCGTGGCAGTTGTTCTGGGGTCTTTAGACACATCTTAGTCTTTGAAATCTTTCTCTTCCTACCTCTGCCAGGCTTGTTCTGTATTGTGTGGCTCTCTGTGAATTTCTTGATGATGCTTCTCACTCCAGTTCTTGACACTTAAAAACACTGTGATAACTTTGTATATTCTTCTCCTGCATCAACAATCCTTTTTTCTCAAGTCTAATCTGATTTCTTTAGTTTTTGGCATGATGCTTTCTCAAATGACAGCTCAAACCCTTACTAAAGATTTTATACTGTGTGTAAATTGGGAGATAACCCTCAGTTTTAACTTGATTTGTAAAGTTTTGAGCATTACACAGTTAAGCACATCATTGCACAAGAGTGGCTTGTGCCATGGCTCAATAAAAAGGGCAGTTCTTGAGGGGGCTAATAATTTTGACCCTGATAGTTTTTGCATGTGTGTGCAATGTCAAATAATAGAAGTATCCAAAATAAAACTAGGATGTTTGAAAAAGCTGTGCTAAAAATCCTTTACTCTGTTTAACAGCAACATGGGAGATTATTTTCATAGGCGGGCTAATAATTTCGTCCTCAACTGCAAATCATTCTGGTTTGTGTACAAAACAAGACATTGAGAACATCATCGTTTGAGAAACACTGATCATTTTCAACACTTTCTCACATGTTATGGATTCAATGGTAACTAAATGAATCAGGAAAATAAGCAACAGATGAATTGATTCATGAAAATAATTGTTAGCTGCGGCCCTAATCCATATCATCCAAATACTGTATGGTCTCTTCTGGTTTAAAGAAACCAAGATGGGCACCAGGTGAACTGTACAACTCAAGGCTTCGTCATGGTGTGACATTTCATATCACCAGTCACTAGAGTAAGTCACCTGACTAGGGGATTGGTTTTTAGGGATGGGTTTGTGACAGAAGGTGCACAGAGATGCTGCACAATATGGGGCAAAATAATATGTTGTTAAACCTGCAAATGTCGATTCATTTTACAATTCTTTGATGGATTTGTAACCAGCAGCCTGAAGGTCAACAGCTTGAACACTGTCACTGCAGGGATTAGAATATATAATCTGTACTGTCGGTGTTGGTGTTTCGATTCTTTTTTTAATCAGTGTATTGACATGTGACACAGGTTTGTTTTCCTCCTCCCCACGTCAAAGGGATGTTTTGTAATATGATTGCAGCCATACATATTTCATGAGCATCTAAATATTGATGGGATACCGAGCAGCATAAATTGCAGCAGAGTTAGAGCAAACTTGTTCTTCCTCCATCCTCAGTGATGGATGTTTCAAGCCAAATATGTTGCCACAGCTAACACATCACAGTATGACTGGTTATGCACACAAGTACCTACAGTGCTGTTCTGGACTCCCTCCCCAGGAGGTTTCACACACATTCACACCTTAAGTCAAATACAGTTGATGACTCAGGTGAAACTAAATCAGACAATAGCCAATAACTAACGACTCTTTGACGACTTAACGACTCAGCTAACCTTTTAGTTAACAACTCACACCCCCTTCTTGTCCAAACCACACCCCAGGACCAAGAACCTGACAGAGTTTATAAGTCCCAGACTCTCCTCCAGTCAAACAGAACTGAAGAAGCCTCTTGGATGAGAGGCGAAATGTCTTCAAGAAATTCAACTAAGTCCAGTTGCCTTTTTTTGTTGCTACACTTTTGGATATTTTAATTTCCTTTTACGGTCGCGAAATCTGTTCACAAAAGTGAAAGAATTGACTGTACATAATTTTTTCCACTTGATATTGTTTATGTTGTACTTTGTATACATTTTGTGTCTGTTCTTATATGCTGTATATTCTTATTTATAACTTATTACATTCTGCTGCTGTGCCAAGATGAATTTCATTTAAATAAAGGTCCATCTTATATTTCATTCAAACCCTAAACATAACTAATAGCCCTAAAGTCCTCTCAATACTTTCCAAGATTCAAGTCCACAGAGAATTGCTTACACGTTTTGATTATCATATACAGTACACGGTTCTGCTCAAACTAAAATGAGTGTCTGTGCTTTTCTGCCATTCCTGTTGCTGTGCATTGCTCATTGTACATTGTTTGGTTCATATGATGGTCACAGATGATTGGGCTTCACTCACATAGGGACCACCTTTACCTTAAGGGACCTGGGTTTACTGTATAAATACATTTACATCACACAGACCTCGGCAGACTTGTGGATGCAAAATGACGAATTGACCTTGACCGTGAACCCTTATTAAAAGCATAGGACGTTACCTTGGTTGTCCACCATCTTTTCAAGAAATGTCTGCGTGCTCTGGTAGAAGTGTTGCACTATTCACCACCTCATTCTTACCACGTTGCTAGAATCACAGCAGGGCCTTGACTTGTCCCTGTGTTAGAGTGTATTGGTCTGAGATTGTGGTAAAGTCACTCTTTCCTGTCACTCTGATATTGATATGTAGCAAGCCAAAAATTGTAGATGATTACAGGTCAGGTTTAACGTTTTATTTCTCTCCATGTGTCTCATTCATGTGCAGCCATTTCATCCCATGGTAAACCTGGTGTGCAGCACTGACCTGCGGATGTTCCTGTGTGCCCTCTATGCCCCGGTGTGCACCGTTTATGGCCGGGTGTCCATGCCGTGTCGCTCTCTCTGCCAGCGAGCCAAAGACGAGTGCCACAAACTCATGGAGATATTTGGAGTCACCTGGCCGGATGACATGGAGTGCAGCAGGTGTGGCTTTCATTTAAAATCACTTCAGCACTAAATGGCATAAACAGTATAATCTAGCAGGATTTTAATGGGACCAAGCACTGAGCTGAGGTTTGTTTTTTGTTTTTTTTACTGCTTTTCTTTGAATTCATAACACCCTCAACCTTATCAAACTTAGTTAAACACTCACTTGGAATCAGAGGTGAAGTGAATAGATTTTGGTGGTTCAAATATCAAAAATGTGATCTTGACCCATCAGATATAGTACAAACGTTCACTTGGACCCAAAGATCTATGTCAAGGTTACTGTCAGGGCCACATAGAGACAACCATTTGCTCTCACATTCACACCTATGGTCAATTTAGGGTGTCCAGCTAGTCTCTGTATGTTTTTGGACTGTGGGCCCTCATGTCTATGAACATGATAAATAATATATAACCGCCAACTAACGGAGCCCGTAAAGGGACACTTAAGGAAAAAAAAACTATATTGATTTCTCGTGCGCACGAGAAAGTATCTGGTGCTCACCAGAAACTAGCTGGTGCGCACGGCTTATGTGCAGTTGTTTCGAGGATGGCTGCAGCAGACCACGGCAAAGTGAGCCGCAGTTAGATTTCTGCTGCGCAATTAGTAGCGTAAACATGGTATTTACGGCAGTCTGAGTATGAAGGTCCTGAAAGAGACATACTGTTATTGTCGTGTCTCTCGGTAGTGTCGCTTGTGGTTGACTTTTTGGAGACTATCAACATAATACAGTTGACCCTTTTTTTACTGTATATTTGTGAATATAAATAAGATTTGCGGAGAAAACAATATAAAATGTATGCTGTTAAGTATTATATAACAGGAACGTCTGTGTAAGTTATATATTATTTCCACTGCAGTCTTGTTCACGGTGACTCTGGCTATTAACACTTCCATTTCTATGCATTTTTACTGTACAGTTTTGGAGACAATTAAAGTTCAAATCAAAACTCGTTTTGGTTGCCTTTCGGAGATAGTGATGCCGCCGGGCTAGCAAAGCTGCAATGTGCTCAATTAAATCACGCATTGTCATTTCCATGATAACTTGAACAAATGAAATGGGATCCTGCACGAGATAGTTTTTCGTGCACACGAGATATAATCAATATAGATTTTTTTTTCTTCAGAGCAACTCAAAAGAATACTTTCATATTTGGCACAATTTAATTTTTACCTTATTGAGAATGTAAAAAACATTTTGAAAGGGGGGCTTGGATTATATTTATTGTATTATATGTAATGTATACTAAAAGTTTATTCTAAATATCACGTTTATAGATGGGGGGTCTCAGATTAATTAACCTCCAAAATCTACAAACAGAGGTTTCACTTTCCCAGGTTCCCAGATTGTGACCAGCCTTATCCTCGTCCAGAGGACCTGCTGAAAGGCTCTGACCCCACCGACCAGTCATCCATGACGGTGCAGAGAGACTACGGTTTCTGGTGCCCCAGAGAGCTCAAGGTTGACCCTGACCTCGGGTACTCGTTCATGGGCAAGAAAGACTGTTCTGCTCCATGTCCCTCAATGTTCTTCAACCAGCAGCAGCTCACTTTTACCCGATACTTCGTAGGGGTCGTCTCCATTGTCTGTCTGTCTGCCACGCTCTTCACCTTCCTGACCTTTCTCATTGATGTCACCAGGTTTGAATGACTGCATGTCGTCAACTAACTAACTGAGCATGATTTGATAAAAGAACGGAAATTGCAAATTACTGTTAAAAATGTAAAACGTTACATGGAAAGAATGTGCAACATAAATATAACATAAATATGCTTTTGTTTCACATTAGGTTCCGATACCCTGAGCGTCCAATAATCTTCTACGCCGTGTGTTACGTCATGGTGTCGCTGATATTTTTTCTCGGTTTCCTGTTGGAGGACAGGGTGGCATGTAATGCTGTCAACCCTTCTCAATTCAGAGCATCAACTGTAACACAAGGTTCACACAACAAGGTGGGAGCTTCACTTCAACACTGATTTCATGTTAAACTTGTTGGCCAGGTGTCTTTTTTTATCTAAATCTTCCAAAATGTCTGATTATATTATTATAAAATAAAGAATGAATTTAATAGAAATATTAGTTGCATGTTGTGCCTGTGTGACTTGAAGTAATGAGGCCCCAATTTGAAATTCTAAACTGATAAATGTAACAATATGGTCAACACTACTACTGATAATTTTTTTTTTTTTGTGGTTTATGTACGATAAAATGTGAATATATTTCAGATGTATACATAATATACATCACAGACAGGTACAGTGGGAGGAGAAAGTACCGTGAAAGTACACTGCCACTGGATTACTGCATGCAGGTTTCCTGCTCAGTCATAAATGCACTTAAATAGTTAAAATGTTGATGAAATGGATGCAGAAACTGTACATTCTCATCAAGATAATGTCGGTTATTGATCCCGCTCCTCCCTCTCTCTTTCTTTCTCTCAGGTATGCACGCTGTTCTTCATGGTCCTGTATTTCTTCACCATGGCTGGCAGTTTGTGGTGGGTCATACTGACCATTACTTGGTTTCTGGCCGCTGTGCCTAAATGGGGTAGTGAGGCCATTGAGAAGAAAGCCCTCCTCTTCCACGCCGTTGCCTGGGGGCTCCCAGGGGCCCTGACTGTCACCCTGTTGGCCCTGAACAAAATCGAAGGAGATGGGATCAGTGGAGTGTGTTTCATAGGCTTGTATGACATCGACGCCCTGAGGTGGTTTGTCCTGGCACCACTCTGCCTCAACGTGGCGGTGAGTACGTTTGGAAAATGAATGAGTGGAGTGTGTGGGTGGATGGAAGGAGAGATGAGTGGGATGGTGTGATGAAAACATGGGTGAACAGGTTGATGATAGGAGGGATGAGATAGAACAAGTACTACTGAGAGATAGCTTAGTAAATGGACGTTTGCACGTTTGCAACTAATCATTTGTTTTTAAATTTCTCTCTCTCTCTCCAGGTCGGTGTCTCTCTCCTGTTAGTGGGCATCGTGGCTCTAAATCGTGTCCGCATGGAGATTCCTCTGGAGAAGGAAAACCAGACCAAACTGGTCAAGTTTATGATCCGGATGGGAGTCTTCTCTGTGCTCTACCTGGTCCCACTATTGACTGTGATCGGCTGCTACCTGTACGAACACAGCTACCGCGGCGTTTGGGAGACAACATGGATGCAGGAAAACTGCAGGCGCTACCACATCCCCTGTCCATACAAGGTAGAGAGAGTGAAAGAAAGAAAATATCTTTTTTGGAGGCTGTAATCTTAATTTGTTTCACTGTTTTGTACGCAGAATAACACAGTTCCTTTGTGTTGTAAATTGAGTCTGAATTCTAGTGTGGAAACATGCAATAATTTTTATTATATCTATTAATATTAATGCTTATTTCTCCTTTAAAAGGGTGCGACGCTTTAAAAGGGTTTTTTTTTTCTTAATATTTTTGACTTTCTCAAGAAGTAATGCACGGATCATTTGGAAAAAACCCAAGGCATATGTAGAGTGCATTAATGTAAAATTTGATCTGAATTATGATTCTGATTTTTTTTTGCTCTAGGAAATCTTTGTAGTTAGATAGTCACATAAATAATTATGAAACTGAACAAAGATTCTGTGAGTGAGTGTGCGTGTGTGGTATGGCTGAGTGACTAGGTATTTGTGGATGTTGGGGGGGGTCAAAGTGCAGCATACATCATTAGCTCAGGTAATACAGCTCGGAAGACTTGCTTAACACAAGACTGTCATCTCTGTTTTTTGCCTCTTTGTTCTTCACTCTCTCACACATGGATCTTTCAGTCCCTCTCACCCACTTGGGGCCTGCTCGGTCATGCTCTGCTGCCTGTGCTCTGTAATGTCTTTGTAGCTGTTTTGAACAGTTGGTGGGAGTGACATGGTATATACAGCCTAGTGTTAAATGAATAACCAAATCAAATGTGAACCACACAGACACAAACAGCCTCAGTAATAAGTTCACACACAATATGATGAAAGTGTTTCATTGGTGTCAAACAGGGAATGGAAGTTCAGACTTCAAAAGCACCTGTTTATGTTTCCCTTTTCGGTGATAATTAAGATACGGTGGGGATATAGTGGTGTGATGAAAAATAAGTGTTTGTTACTGACAGACTACACTGTATTAAAGAGCGGTGGGAGCAGGTGTGTGTGTGTGTGTGTGAGCGAGGACATGAGAAGATGACCCCCTTCACATCTTATTGTAGCGCTGGAATTTCAATATTGCTGTAATTTGATCTTTGTCCTGGGGCTGCAAATGTTAGGATGGATGAGAGGGTACATCTGTGTATTTTTGTATAATTGAACATTCTGTGGGCATTGTTCCGTGTGTGTGAGTGAGTGATAATTTACGGAAGGGTTATGGCTTCTAGTTTTAACCAGATTTACGTTGGCACGTAAATCTGTGACATTTAATCTCGTCCTGGCCAAAGGCAGACCAAAGCTAATGAAAGTGAGAGGGTTCATTTGAGAATTTTTGTATAATTGAACATTCTGTGGGCATTGTCCTGTATGTGTGTGTATGTGTGAGTGGTAATTTACAGAAGGCTTATGGCTTCTAGTTTTAACCAGAATTACGTTGGCACGTAAATCTGACATTTAATCTCATCCTGGGCAAAGGCTGGCCAAAGCTAATGAAATTGTCTGTCAGTGAAAGACTTCATTTAAAATCTGTGTTCAATAGCTCTGCACTCTGGCAGCTTTCACTGATATAGAAGACACTTTTCCAGTCTCCTGCAGCACGTTATCCATTCAGGAGCCAGAATTCAACAAAGGAGACACTCTGCTGAGCTTTGGCTCTGTGCCAGTCATCACCCTCATAATGTTCACTGCACTTGGGAGGACACGTACTGTAGCAAGGAAGCAGCAGTGGATAGGATGTTCATCAAAGGAGGACATTGCTACGCAATTACATCTTGCATCAAAACTGAAATACTGCACTTATCCACTGACTATCACACCAGTATAATAAAACTAGTAAAAACTGTTTTTAAAATACTTTATAGCATCAGCACAATCCACCATTGCTACATGTCACTGACACATTTCAGTTTACAAACACGTTGATATAATTCTGTAACCAACCGATATTTCTTTTTACCTCTGCAAGTAATACGTTACAGAATAATTTATGCAGAAAGTATCTGTATATGTTCCTAATCATGTTTTACTCACATTCTCACATATACATAGTTTTTTCTCAAACCTTTTATTTTATTAATTTTGTTAAGTTCAATTTTTAATTACTTTGAACAGTCTTTTGCAGCTGCCTCGGGATGTTCTAAACTCAGTTCAGTTCTTAGATTATATGATTATCAGTCAGTAGGTCATTAATGAAAGTTTTGTGATGTGAAATTTATTTTATTCTTTTAAATAAAATAAAAAAAGGAACTTAAAACAAGCTGCATCCAACCTTACCTATAAAACATCTGTAAAATGCTGCCCTCTGCTGTCAGATCCTGTGTTCTGCATCATTTTCAAGTGTGTGTAGTTTTTAAAAGTAGGTTGAACAAAAGATTATGCTTTGAGCTTATGGCTGCGTCTTTGTGTTTTTTTTTGTTTTTTTTCCATAAACATGTTCATATGTTCAAAAAAATGGCCTCCTCCTCTAACAGTTCTTCTGTCAGCAGTCTTTGTCACTAGTTTGCTGAGTTAATATTGCGTATGTGTGTTCTCGGCAGGTGGAGCAGACCAGTCGTCCTGTCATGGTTTTGTTCCTGATAAAGTACCTGATGATGCTGGTGGTGGGCATCCCCGCTGTTTTCTGGGTGGGCAGTAAGAAGACGTGCTTTGAATGGGCCAGCTTTCTGCACGGACGCCGACACAAAGAGTAAGATGAGCCCGGGAGCTCTTCTGGTGTTCGTTTTAGTCACGGCGCTCATTTGAAGTGTGAGAAGTGTTATTGAGTTTCATGTGATGTTACCGCTTCAAACAAATAAATTAGAAGTAAACTAACCTCTGTAAGTAAACATACATATTCACCTGTTGTCTATCACCATAGCGACACACAACTATCCTTTGCACCACCTTCAGCAGCAGCACCCCTCCTCTCTCTCTCTCTCCTCCTGTGCTATTATTTCCCCTCGCCACCTCTGCTGTGTCTGCTTCATCTCTCTGTCTTTCCTCTCACCTTGCATTACCCTCCTCTCTACACTCTTCTCCCTCTCCCCCTGCTGTCATCATGTCTCTTAGCTCAGGTTTTCTCTCTCTCTCCTGCTTCACTGCTCTTCTCTAACTCCTTCAAACTCATTATCTCCCCCTTTGTGGATCTGTGCCATGTTACCCATTTGTCATTTTCTCACCTCACCTGTTCTGCAGCAGTGGAGTGAATGAGTCTCGCCAGGTTCTCCAGGAGCAGCCAGACTTCACCCAGTCTCTGCTGCGTGAACCCAACACCCCTGTTGTTAGGAAGTCCAGAGGAACATCCACTCAGGTAGGATGGTAAACACAGAAGCTGTATCACAAAAAAGTTGTTGTATTCCAGTTTTTTTCTTTCGATTGCTAAAACACGTTTTTCAAAACTGCACGTTTCTTTTTCGAAATTGCACACACAAATTGCTAAACCCTGGCATCCCTTTGCAAAACAACTCTTTGCCATCAAATCAGTTAACGTGTTCACAAAATGGAACATGTAAACACAGCCGTATTTTTCACATGACACACACATACCATTCTTTGAATAAACACAACTAAGCTTTTGGCTGAACACTACCAAGCATGTAAAGAACACTGAAGAGCTAAATTGAAAACACAATTATAGAAATGGAACACACTGAATCAATGACAAAGCCCACTTCTCTCAAAGACAAACATAAAACATCACACAAATTTTCAGACTAAACATTTTATTTTTAAATGTTTTTTGTGAGCTTGTAGAGTTGCTTTTTTCACTACTTTTTACTGTACACATTTGTTTTCCAATTCTGTATTTCATGGAATTTCTTGGATTCTTCTTTTATTTCCTCCTCCTCTTCCTATTCCTCCTCGTCCTCCTCTTCCTCTCATTCGTACCCCTGTCCTTCTCTGACTGGGGGTCAAGCCTCCTTTTATGCTGCAATCCTTGATTGCAAATGGAAGTAAAGGTTGTGGAAAATTGTGCCTAATTTTTGCTTTTTTGTGTTTTAGCAATTGAAAAAAACTGTATTATTGAACAAGGCACATGCACACTATACAAACATAAAGACAATTAGAGCACAAAACTCAAACAGAAGGCATGTTCGAGGTACAATCCAGTCACAATGGAATCATGTATCTACAGTATACTGAGAGTGATTTACCTCATATGTAGTATGTACAAGTATTTCATGTATGAAATAATTTGCATATGGAAAGTGGACGCATGCACAAACAAAAACAAAACAAACCTGGTCACAAAGATATTTTTGCATCTCAGGAGTCAAATAAATAAAGTGAAAGTAGAGGATCAGTTTGAACTTTGTCGTTTTTCTAAAATTCCCTGTCTCTAGGGTACCTCCACCCACGCCTCCTCCACGCACTTGGCAGTCCTAGACGACCTTGACGAACCCATTAGAAGTCACCACGGCCAAGCCGCCTCCACCAGAAGTAAAGCCAGCAGCGTTCACAGCAAGACCAGCTACCATGGCAGCCTGCGCCGCACTCGTGATGACAGGTAAAACAGGAAATACATCATCATCTATTTTCCAGTCTGTCATATGGAGTGAGTCAGATAACTTTTGACCTTCCTTTGTTCTCAGAAGCGACACCCTGGCATACAGAGGTACTGAGGAGCATAATTTCCACCGCAGCATGCCGCGTCTTGACCAGCCGCTTTCCACACACAGCAGTCTACATCAGATAAACAGCAACTCAAGGCACAGCAGCCAGCGAGACATATCAGAGGCTCCGCCTCCGGTCGTCACACATGGAACCACAGTGAGTAACAGTCGAGTGGATGAGAACGACGGCACCAGTGCCTGAGAGAAGTCACAAACTTTACAAGAAATAATTGTCCGTGTGCTGCTGACGGAGGAAATGCACTGAAGTGTGCAAGAGCTTTCCTTTGTGAAAATGCCCAAGTGCCTGCGGTCACTTCACCACTGGTCATTTGTAAACAGACACGTTTACCAAATTGTTTACAAAGCAGTTGACACAAAGAGGCTGAGCCGACATGAATAAATCCAGTTTGGTGGTACCTGTGTGACCAGGGAAAGTTTTGGTCAACTTGGCAGAAAGTGACAGCTGTGGAAACAGGAGGTGACAGGCCCTGAAGTTTGGTGCAGGTGGACTCTGATTTTTTTTTTTAACATCCTATATTTGGAGGATGGACACCAATTTTCAGTCTAACCCAACCCCATTTTACAACAGAATTTTTTTTCTAAATAATGACTTTGCATCGTCTTGCAGAACTTCCTGGTAAATATGTGAGCAGTGCAGTGTATTGCTTTTATAACTCAAATCTTAAATGGTTTGTCTTGTTTCAGTCTGTTTACTTATTCCAAATGTCTGTTTTTCTGGGACTGCAACTTTTAATGAACAATCTAGCATGGGTTAACACAGACGAGGGCTGCAATGAATTGTCATTGTCATCAGTCTTATTATACTGTACGTGTCAAGTATCTTAATAACTAATCAATTGGTCATTTGGTGCAAAGTGTGAAATTAGTCGACACTTAATTAAGTGGTCAATTACTAATGAATTCATTAATGCAGCCCTGTCAGAGACTGATGAATATTAGCCTCATGCAACAGTTTGGACCTCTCTTGAGTGGTGTTGTGAGATTTTTTTTATACTGTGAAAATCAACTGCCGTTTTGCAGTAAGTGTGTGTGTCTGTGTGTGTGTGTGTGCGCACGCGCGCATTTAAGAGATAAGAAACAAGTGGTTTAATGTGTTCTAAACTTTAATTGTGACCTTTTCAATGACCTTTTCAAAAAAACAGGGTTTTTTATATAGAATATGTGCATATTTATGTGTAACAACAAACTGGACAAAATACATGTGCACTTACTCCATAACATTAATGAGTAGAGTGAGTCAGTTCAGTGTCTGAAAGTTACCTCAAATTGCTTCACAATCACTTACAGATACAACAACCTGATGACCAGAATATTCAGGTGGTCATCCATCATAGTGTCATTTTGTAAAAGCTTTTATTCTGAAATCTGTTGACGCGTGTCTGACTAGTTCCTTTTGGAGGAAACTGATCCGTCCCCAACCTGCAACTGTACATGCTTGTGTATGTTGTTCACAAAGATCAGGCTTCAAGTGTTTCTCACCTTCATTTTACATTTATTGTGGAAATACTACAGGAAGTGTGAAATGTTACTCTCTCTATCGATTGCATTTTGTTCCACAAAACCCTCAAGTTCCAGTTTGCCTACCTCACCTCTACGTTCGGCCTGCTCTGGACCCGCTCGCGCACATTTCTCCATAGTTGTGAGGACACTTTTTTTGAACCCTTTTAGCTTTTTCTTCGCCCCTTTAAAGCCCGGAAACTCTGACACCACACTCAGGCTGCAATGACATCATTTCTGACACACCCTCATGCCAGATGCACTACAGTGAGAATAAAGCCAGCTTGACCTGGTGCATTGTATTTTAATATGTGTTTGTGCACTGTAGCAAATTCCCCACTGGGACAATTAAGTCTATCCTGTTCTAACTCTAACCATCACATCTGCACCCTTAACCATTTCCCTAAGTTTATTTTAATCTCTAAAACCAAGTCTTAACCCTAAGAAAACTCTTTTAACCTTATCAGGAGCAGCCAGAATGTCCCTGCTTCCTACAGTAACAGCTTTAAACCAAAGTTTGTCCCCACAACTGAAGGACATGCACACTCACACACAAACACATCAAATTTGAACTACTGTCAAATTTATGGGTTTTATTATTAAGATTCAGGTTTATTATAGGCACTGCATTTTCCTTCATCAACATTCACACACATTTCTCTCTTTCTAGAGTTGTGAAGACATAATTAAGCAATTTTTATGTCAATAAAGTATTTCTGATTCTGATCATTCGTCCCCCAGCTTCTTACCCTTAAAGTAACCATTACATCCAAATGCCTAACCATTAGCTCTAGTCTCAAAATCAGTCCTGACAAGTACAGCGAGACAAGCACATTAGTTAGGATACCTCTGTTTCTCTTTCTCTCTCCTCGTGTGTGATGTTTCATCTTCATCCAACTCCAAACAGGATTTTCTAAAGACCAGCTGCCTCCCGTGAATCTGCTGTACAAAGACGTTCTGTCCTGTGTGATGACGACGCTGCCTGCTCCTCCTGCACACTCATCTTTCTTGGACCTAAACAAACTGTGCTGTTGTTGACTTCCTCAGACATTAACACTTGAGATTTTACCTCTTTATTGGATGTTACAATGAGAGATGATACCTAATCGTTTCACTGGACTTCATTTTCATGTCAGTCAACTGGACACGAGGAAGAGAAGCCTTGTTAATTCTGATGTTGTCATAATGTGCAGTACGTGGGAATTCTGAAACTTGAGTTGTACTTGGCTTTTAATTTATTTGCATTTTGGGACTGTAATGACTTGTTTTTACATGCAGTCTAATAAACATTTTATAGACGTTCATTGCTTTTATGTTGATTGAGATTGGTGTATTTATTCTGATGAGTGTGTGCCTAAGACAAAATAAATAGTGTCTGTTTTATATAACATTGTATTTAATTTTTTTTTAATTGTCTTTCTGGAACTGTTTTTTTTCTTTTTTCGGCTGCACTTTCTCTGCAATTATATATATATATATATATTTGTGACAGTCAGACACACCAGCTAATCATTTTATGCAGTCTGAATGACAATAATGAATTGAATGAAATGACCAAGTACCACCGGAGGAAAATGCTGAGCTCTCAAAGTAACACTATCATTATCGCCAACGTTAAAATACAGTGGTCAGTTACAGACTTTTCACAGGAAGCAGATTTATTCCCAATAATATCATTTGCTCTCTCATCATCCTCCTCTTCCTCACATATACTTCAGACACTGGTATAGTGAAATTAGATTAAGATGGAGCAGGAGATAAGGTGACTCTAATTATTATTATTATTATTATTTACAATGTAATTTATTATTTTGTTTTGATTGATTTTCTATCTGGTCAAAATCCCTCAGCTCCACTCTGATCACATACCCTGGTATATACAGTGGAACTGTATTTCTGATTTTCCTCCAAGTACCACCAGAAGAACCTCGTGTACCACTGGTGGTCATCACCCTGCAGCGCACAACTCACATTTGAAACCGCTGCAGTGCTGTGCAGAACAAACAAAGAATGACTCCATCAAGACCAGATTCCCGATCGTTCCCGTTTCCGGCGGACGATGGCAGCTACATCATGTTTGAGTGCGCAGACGCTCTGCTCCAGCTGCTCTGAAAAATCTCTCAGCAGACGACTCTGCTCATCCATGAACAGTCTGAGTCCCAGCAGGTCGGACTCCTCCTGGAGCACACACACACACACACACACACCACAGCTCAGTATAGAATGTGTCACTATACATTACAAGCCCAGATTTACATCTGGTTTTCAAAAGTGTATTCATTCCTTCTGTCATGTTTGGTCTCAGTTTGTGTCATTTACACTAAACAGTGGATTTCAAAGAGAATGTGTGGACTGTGCGTCACAGGGTCATTTAGATAAGATGCTATTTAATTCTGTGCAGTTGGATATTTTCTTTTTGGTGTTTTTGCCAAAGTGAGTAATTAAATATAATTCTTGCAAATGTAATTTTTTTTATCTATGCAAACTTAATTGCATAGATAAAAAAATGTCCCTATATTTGACAAAATAAATAATTCGAGTTCATTATTGCATTCAGGCAGCCTGCGTTGATTTATTTGTATATTTCAGTCATTGAACTGATAATAATACAATCAACTTAAACAAGGTGCCGTAATCAACAATCTTGTAACATTATTGGTTGCATCTGATATTCCACAAAACTGGGTATTGAAAACGGAATATTCTCCCATAGGTGCAGTGCATATAGAGTAAATCCATTCTGCATAGACATCTGAATTCACCTGCATAGGAATGTTTTTCCGTATGGCCTCGAAATAGCCAACATGTAATAATACACTGGAAACAAAGTGTAACTGTTGGTTTGAAAACATACAAATACTACATTTTGGTGTACATACGCTGGGCCTGTGTCTGCGCAGGCGCTGCAGCTGAGCTCTGACCGACGTCATGCTGTGGTAGAAGACCTTGAGAGCACGAGCAAATTCTGCGTCACAGCTGGGACGCACTGAGCGACCACGCACGGCGTCCGCGCCTGGAACGAGAAAGGACGAGAGATCGGCCAGTGTCTTCCTTTTATTTATGGACGGAAACACGCGCACACACTCGGGGACACCGGTTCTACTGATCATTTACACGAATGTCCAGTCGACCAATCACGTGGCAGCAACGCAATACATTTTGCCATGTAGACAAACCTGGCATCAGAGGGGAGAAGAAATGTGATTTCAGTTATTTTGGACGTGGCACGGTTGTTGGTGCTGGACCGGCTGGTCTGAGTGTTTCAGAAACTGCTGCTAAGATTTTGGCACACAGCCATCCGTCTCTGTCTTTACAGAGAATGAAAAAATCCAGAGTGCAACAGTTCTAGACTAGTTTGAAACCATAGGAAGACAACAGGAACAACCACTCATTGCACAATACATACCATTTCTGGCTGTGTGGAGTTGTTCTCTCAGACTGTGATTTTCTTTCCTCAGTGAAGCATTAACACTCTTTAGTTCTTCCACGTCCTGTTGAAGAGCTCGCACTGCACAGCTGAGCTCTGGAGAACTTACAGCCTACGGTGACACACGCACACAGGTTCGACATCCATATTTTTAGTCTACTGTTTCACAACCTATCATAATATACAGTATGTACATGATCATTTCATCTATTTTCTAAACAAGCCAGAGAGAGACTCACTGCAGCGTTTGTCAGGTCTGCGTCATCGATGATAAACGCGCCGCCTGTCGTCGTCCTCACCCTCTCCAGAGACGATACCAAGTCTGTACAGCCATCTGAGACACACAAACACACACACATCAGTGTCAATGCTCTGTGTTATATGTTTAGACGTAGAAAATATTTGAACATGACAATAACGTGAAAGTGGGATGCAGCATGGACACGATTACTGCATTTCCACACCTTGAAGGCCCCACAGCTCCAACACCACAGCACTGCTCTGCAGGTAGTTGAGCAGACGCTGGGACGTGTGGACTGAGGCAAAGTGAACTCTGTGATCCAGTAGAGGGTTGACGTTGTGCCACACAGCTGGAGTGTAGAGAGGCTGGGGACAGTCGAACAAACTGAAACTGCGGCAAGAGAGGGGTGGTGAGGACACGAGAGAGCGAAAATGTCTGGTATTAATAAAGTATCTATCATGTTGCCCAATTAACACGCATACACACTAATGTCTTACCCAATCTGAACCCCTCTGTTTTGGGCCTCTCTGATCCAGCGCAGACCACAGCACTGTTCCAGGACAAGCTGAAAGTCCAGTCGCCGTCCCAGTAACTCAGACGGGTCGATCAGTATGTCATCCTCACCAAGTGGGCTGGAATTTGTATTTATGAAAGGGAAAGTTTGGGTTTTTTGGACAGAGGTCGTATGAGGTACAACCACAAAAAACAGAATCCTAAGGGAGTGAGGACATTTTGGCTGGTCTTCACATTCTGTCACCCCTTAAAAGGATTTTTTGTGGATTAAGACTTTGTTTTAGAATTCGGTTAGGGTAAGGGTAGGGTGAGCTGTTAGGGGCAAGGGAATGCATTATGTCTATGAGTGTCCTCACTATGAATGCTGTGTGTGTTTGTACCTGGTTTTCCTTATGTTGTGGGGACCTAAATCTGTTTACACGGTCACATTATAGGAACTTGGCTTCCTTATGGGGACAAAAATCAAGTCCCTATCACATCTATCACATTTTAGGGTGAAGACATGTTTTAAAGTTAGGATGAGGTTAGGGTTAGGTATTAGTAATTATGGTTAAGATTAGAGTAAGTCTCCATGAAATGAATACAGTATAAGTGCAATACCATGTCCTCTGAAGTCATGTGCTCTTGTATTTGTTGCCGAATGAGGACCAAAAATCGTATAAACCCTACAGAGTGAGGACATTTTGGCTGGTTCTCACTTTTTTCAGCCCTTAAAATGGCTTTTTCAGGATTAAGACTTGGTTTTAGGGTTAGGGTTAGGCATCTAGTTGTGATGGTTAAGGTTAGGGTAAAGGGCTAGAGAATATTATGTCTATGAGGGTCCTCACTTTGATAGAAGCACAAACGTGTGTGCGTGTGTGTGTGCGTGTGTGTCATACAGTCCAGCAGAGTTGCAGGGAACCAGCTGTGCTTGAAGAATGGCCTCCTCCGTGCCCTCTGACCCCAGCACCTGCAGACACGTCATCACACGGCATCTAAAGACTTATAGAGATTCATTCATCGGGGTCAATGCATTGATTCAATCAGCAACAATGTGATGTATGTAATGACCGAATTTAAATGCTAGAGAATATTATGTCTATGAGGGTCCTCACTTTGATAGAAGCACAAACGTGTGTGTGTGTGTGTGTGCGTGTGTGTCATACAGTCCAGCAGAGTTGCAGGGAACCAGCTGTGCTTGAAGAATGGCCTCCTCCGTGCCCTCTGACCCCAGCACCTGCAGACACGTCATCACACGGCATCTAAAGACTTATAGAGATTCATTCATCGGGGTCAATGCATTGATTCAATCAGCAACAATGTGATGTATGTAATGACCGAATTTAAATCAAATGATCAAATCATAATTTAGAGGCCATGACTTATTCTTTGGCATTAACTGGTTCTGGTTAAAGTTAGGTGTAACACTTCGGCTGTCCACATGAACGGAAGTCAATACAGTGTCCTAAGAAGAACAACTGCACAAACCTGTGTGTGTGTACATGCTTTTCCATCCTTGTGGGGACCAAAACATACAAACCTATCTATGGTCTAAAATTATGACCCTGCGGGGACATTTTGTCTGGTCCCCACGACGTTAGGGTCAGGATTAGGCATTTAGTTGTGACGGTGAAGGTTAGGGTAAGGGGCTACGGAATGCATTATGTCTATAAGGTTTCCTCATAGAGATAAATAAAAAAACGTTTTTATGTGTGCATGTGTGTGTGCAGCATGTGGTGGTTCTACCTCCAGCTGCTCCTCCAGAGGAATGCGAAAAGCCAAAGACTGTAGCCAGAGGTGAGCGGTACCAAGGAGCAGAGGCTCCACCGGATCCCAGAATGGGTCTTTATCTCTGGGTAATGCAGCTGTGGTCAGTCCCTCTACTGTCTGACAGCAGCAACACAACAAGAAAAAGCATCATTCATTTACATGTAAACCGTTGATTAGAAAGTTAGCTATGGTTGTAATGTACAACTTTATAGAACAACTCCCAGTATTCTCAGCATTTACACTTTTTTTTTTTTACACTTTTACATAATCATCTTCTGCACTGCTACCAATTTAGGACCAAAAAGTTTGTTAATGTAGAAAATTATTTTCATGGATTTTATAGATAGATTTTTGCTCCCGAGTGTTAAACAGAAATATTTCTCACACACAAAGCGATTAACACATATGTGAAAAATATCTACTCGGTTTAGTTACATTGATTTCTCTCTGCTCAGCCTGATGTCGCTGATAGACCTCTTCCATCAGGAATTTACGGTTCACAAACTTGGCCTTGGACCATATCCACACCTGGGGAGGAGAGTACAAAAGCAGCACCTACCAATAAGCTGCAGCCACCTCCAATAAAAAAAAAAAAACCTAAACTGAATTCAGATTCATAAAAAGACTAACGTGTAAACAGGAGATAGAAAAAGGAGGGAGCAGGAGGCCGACCTGTTTGTTTCCACCTGAGGTGACTCTGACCACTATTTCTTTCTCCAGATCGTGGCCTTTTGAATCTGACAGCGCCAAATTCTTGATCTCCAACTTGAACTCCACACCCTACAAATATGGCAGGCAACAAGCACGTCATTTAGAAATAAATAAATATTTATTATCTTCTATATGAAATATCTATATGAAATTAAAAAAAACAAAAAAACAATCACCGCCCAGTGGCTGTTTGCATCCACTGACAAAAGTAGCTTCAGTTAATGCCATTTATCTCCAGACACTTACAGCATTTGCCTTTTGAATTTAAAGGAATTCAATATTCAAGAGGCAAATCCCCAGTTTTGGGAAAATCTGAAACGGTTAATCTGTGACTCCGAGTGAACATTTGTGCCAAATTTGAAAGGATGATCACAAAAATCAATGAACAGATGGACGGCTAACCTAAAAACACAATGTGCATAGATTTTATTTGCTTAGAAGAGAGGAAGTATATACATCAAATGATGTTGTACCTGAGGATTTATATGAGCGTGTTGGTCGTGTTACCTTGTTCAGCTCCTGGCTCATCTGATTGGCTTCAGCCACCATTGGCATCAGTTTAATGTAGTCGTAGAAAACAGCCAGGAGACTTGGGTCGGTCTGACCGCAGCCAGCGTTGGACTCACCTGAACACACCAGTCATAGTTTAAAAGCATGCACTGACTGACTCTCCCTGTATTTCTCACCGTAGCACTGGCACTGTGACATGTCTATGATGAGCACAGGAAATGAGTTTTACGTCAGGACTGATGGAGGCCTGGTGGAAGCCCGACAGCAACGTGGTGCTAGTGAAGCAAATTGTTTGCGTTTTGGAGTGTGACTGAAAACACCAGGAAACAGAAGTTGATTCTACTGCTAAAAATAAACTGGACGTTCAGACGTTTGAAGGGCAACCAGCAACTAGGTAGTGGAGACACTGATTGGTGCTCGATTTGGTAATTACTCAGAATTCCTTTGGGAGCGACAGAAATGAAACACTTGCACACACACGGATAAAATCTGTGTTAAGTAGCGACTGGTATCTCTGAGATAGATCTGATGGCCTCCTTAGTGACATGGTCCTCTCAGTCTCAGAGGCCCATGTATCCCTCAACACTAACTGGCCCCTTTTCTCAAGCATAATAATCAGCAGCTAAAAGTAATCTTTTACTGCCAGCTGTTGATGCTCCCCCTCACCCAGGTGGATGCCTTCAGCAGCAGCCACCTCGGACTGAAAATAGTCATAGTCATAGCGACTCCAGTCGCCCCCACCCCTCTCTGATGGAAAACCAATGAACAGGTAGGTGCAGTTGGATCCTAGAATGAGACGATCCTGGAGAGAGAGAGAGACGTTCTGTGTGTAGACATCACTCATATCAGTACGTTTGTGGTTGTGTTGAGGCTCACCAGGTGCTGCAGCTCAGTTGTCTGGGAAACAGCATGTCCATTGACAATAACCTTTGACCCCGGCTGTGGGGTCAGTGTAACTCGGCGCTGTTCATTTCTGAAAACGGCATGACGCTCCTGGATCCTGCATACAAAAAAAAAAGCACAAGTGAGAACACAGAAATTGCAGGTACATGATCTGAGGTCATATTTCCATCTCTGAAAGGCTCTCTTCCCATAATGGCATGAGTTTTATTGCATTTATTTTTCAACTCTGTTAGTATGAACTGAACCACAGGCATATACCTGCATACAGAAAGGCAAAGTGGCTCATTGTGGACACAGAATGCCACATGGCCCAGCCCTTAGAGGTTTTACTGTTGCTTTGCAGTGACTACCAATATCAACATTTCTACTGAAGGGACATGTATGTGCAACTGCATAAATGAACGGCCAATAGGAGTTGCCCTCTCTTTCACCGAACTGCCCTGTGATTGGTCAAAATCATCATGGCAGGAAATAATCATGACTCTGTACAAGCACCGACACACAGAAAACGACCGAATTCTACACACACACACACACATTCCTCACACTTTGTGAATCAATTAACTGTCCGTCAATTACATCACACACACACTTGTAGATGTCATGTGTGGATAGATGTGTTTCTCTAATCTCTCTTCACTTTCAGTGTGATTTGGATGTTCGGTTTCTTCCCTGGTGTGATGAAAACTCACCCAAGGCCCTTGATGGCAATGGATCTCGGCGAGGAGTCACACAAGCCGATGTCCCACTCACCTGCAACGCAACGCAGATAATAATGACATAAAAGCTAAAAATGTAGGATCTGCTACTGAACAAACCTAATGAGAAAACAAAACAAAAAAAATGATTTCAGAGATTCCGACTCACCCTCCTGGATGAAAAGCTTGACCACACCAGAGAGCTGAGCGTCCTCATTAATGTTGAGGATGTAGGGATGCATCTGCATCATCCGCCTCTCCTGACAGTGATGGAGAGACGTTGTGAGAGGCACAGGGAGACAACAAAAGAGCAAAATATCCCTTTGGATGAGGTGCAAATATGTTTTATATTCAAACCAAGTGCATTTATGTTCTGTCTTTGTGTGTGTGTGTAGGATTCGCACCTGTGTGATGTTGGCGTACTGCTGCTCCCAGTCTCGCAGCGCCTCCTGCAGGTGTTGTTCCCACAGAGTCTGGATGGCTCTGATCTGGAGTTCATTGTTGGTCAGCAGCTGACGGAGCTCCTCTACACACACACACACACACACAAACACATCGGCCTTTTCCACATGTCACCTGCTGAGGCCAGTATCATTCTGTTCATGCTGGGAACACAGCTCCATGGACGCCAATAATCTGACTACTGACCTTATTCTGAATAAGACATTCATACGATGATGTTTACACGAATAACTAATATAATCTCACTCATATTCTTGTTAACATGTTACAGAACATAGTCGGATTATGACTCACACCTAGATTACTGTGGTACATCATGATCTGTTTACATAATGTGACTAAACCCTGAATACCCCATATGCTTTAATCGGTGTAATGTTAATTATCACAATGACCCTATTTAGGTTTATTCATCAGTTTAAGGTGCTCGGAGCACTTTCATTGGAAACACAGTTGACTTGCATTTTACATCTACTGCAGTGACGGATGTTATAATATAATCCAATTAAGATGTATTCATCTCTGTCTGATGTGACTACGTTAAGAATACGCTATGTTTTATTCTGACACTGACCTATTCTGTGACCTGATTTGGATTAAAAATGGGGTAGGCAGAATGACTTGAATAAACAATTGAGGCCCTCTGTCCTGAGCCCCTCCCACATGCTCCATGAGTGACAAACGACCAAATACATCTCCATATTTGAGCACATCTCTATAATTAATTAATGCTTTTAGATTATTTTCCTTTTTTTAGGCAGTTGTTTCCAACTGAAGAGACAATGGGAGACGTCCTCTCACTCTCTGTAAAATGCCGTTCTTTCTCCGATCATTCCACAAACATTATGATGAGAAGTTGTTCTAAAATAATAGTATTATAAATTATAATTACAGTACTGTGCATAAGTCTTAGGCCACCATTAGATTTGCTGTTTTAGCAATGCTATAATGACCATCCTGTACAATTATTTCTCACTTTATTGGAACACATACTGAAAATATGGAGAAACACGTATGCAGTTTGAAAATAACATCTTTTTCAGAATAAACAAACAAACAAACAAAAAATGCTTTTATAATAATCAAATTTTTAGTGTGACCTACATTTCCACTTGAACAATAACACAACCATGGCTCTTTAAAACCTGGAATGGAACCCTAATGTTATTGGTCAAACCTGTGTTTCTCCTACTATTTCATGCCAACAAATAGCTGCTGTGAAAAAGGTCTATTATACCTGGTTTACTCCAGACATGTTGGAGCATCACATACACATGTTGCACAAGTTCAACTCACTGACAGGTTGATCATATAGTAGAAGACTGACTTTTAGTCACATCTTTTCAATCTAAACGCCAACGATCACAAAAGTGACATAAAAACAACAAAGCTGCTGGTGGCCTAAGACTTATGCACAGTACTGTAGTTTATCAGAAGATGCTGTTGACATCACAGTGACACATTCAGCTTATCGTCTTCCTCTCTTTAAAAACTTTACTGGTCTCGTCGTTTGCTCCGCGTCCCTCTTGACCCAGGCGACTCAGTCGTTGCAGAAGTCTGGCGTTCTCGGCCTTCAGCTCTTTAACCAAACGTTCAGTGGGGCTCTCGTTCACCACTGGCCGGTTCTGGATACGCTTTGCCCTGAAGAAGTGGGGGAGGTAAGGGTGCAAGGTTTGAGGTTTGCTGATACGTGATAGGTGGAAGAAAGTCCTGGAGTGATTTCAGTTGTATTGTACCTCTCAGCATAGCGCAGCGTTGAAAGTGACTCCTCATAGCAGATGTCAGCGGGGCTCAGTGTGGCAATCTTGGACAGTGATTTGTTTTAATCAATTTAAATCAAGATAAACCTGCAGAGGGGTTAGCTCTCTCCTAAAAGAACAGTCAGCCATGTTAGGACCGGGTCATGCTTTCCCTGTGCATAGAGTTCCACTACAGTACAACACTATCCTGTCAAGCTGGTGACAGGCTCTTGTTTGGGTCAGAAGAAGCAACGAAGAAGAACATGGAAATTAGTTTGATGCTATTTGAGGAAGCCCGCCAGCACTCACAGACGTACAACTCACGCTCAAAGAATACAAGAACAGACAAAAGAGGGCAAACTCCTGGTGAGAAATCATCACTACTACAACGGAATGAGTTGAGGCGGACCTTGGTTTTAGTATTAACTTTATCGTGATCAGACACATTAAGTGTGACCCAGCCCAGAGCGTCCACAGTTTCTGTTACCATGACAGTGCGACTGTTGCCTCCCAGTGCAGACTGAAGCAGCTTTGTGAGAACTGAGTCTCTGTAAGGAATATGGATGACCTTCTTCCCAACTGCCACATCAGCCAGAGCGCTGGGGGGGAGATAAGAACAGAAATAATGGAAATGGAGCCAAAAAGATGCATTTAAACACTGGGTCTGACTGTACCTAATGACGTTTCCCAGTGTGGTGAGGCTGAGGTTGATGGCTGTGCCCTCTTTGAGTCTATCAGCCTCAGACCCACAAGACCTTTGACGCTCACTGCCAGCCAGGTCCACTAGATTAATGTTGGACTGTTTTGTGATGCTCTCTTTGGAAAAGATCTGAAAGGGAGTTAAAGTAATCAACAACTGAAAGAAAGTGCTGTGGAAGACAATGACGTACAGAGATAAGGCCCTCTATAGACAGTGAATGGGGGAATATGGAGGAACCTTAATGCTCTTCTTTGTCTGGTGCCTCCACGGTCACATGGAAATACGATTGAAATAGTACTGAAAGGAAGGCATTTACCTGTTTGAGCTGCAGAATGATCAGCATGTGCGAGCGACTGCTGTTGGCGTTCATGTGAGTGGCAGCTGTGGTTCGAGTCCTGGTTCCCTGTTCCATCAACTGCTCCACCTGCGCAAACATTTATAATATGTCACCACTGAGGGTAATTAGGCTCAACATACAGTAACTTAGAAATGTAGTTGAATGTTCAAACATTTCGCAAAACCCACATTTTGAAAGCTATTTTGATTTTTTTTCTTCAGTATCACAGTTTAATACTGTGATATTTTTGGGGACCATCTCTCCACACAACTATAGGTCATTACATGTGTGTTCAGGAAAGGCAAAACCAAAAAAAAAAAAAAAAAACTAATTTAATCAAATACAGAAACCAATCACAGTTTTCTTTTCAGCCACATGTCAGTTGCTCATCCCCGTCTCTACCTGACGTGCGCTGTCACATGGGACTGTACGTAGACCCTCCACGTAGAAGCCTCTTTGCTGCTCCTCGCGAATTCGGAGCCCAGCGGAACTACGAGACCCCTGAGACAGCAGGTCGATCACCTGGACCATGGACAGAGGGAAGGGGGGGGGACGTTTACATAGACTCAGAGTGACGGCCTCTGAAATCATGCAATCGCCAGAGAACTACATGATGACAAAGAAATGCAGAAATTAAAAGACAAAAAAGGGGATGAAAGGGACGTGGAGAAGAAAGAACTAAAGCAGGCGCTTACGGCTTCGTGTCTTACCTGTTCATTATAGATTTCCATCATACTGAAAAACACCTGTGTGGTCATCAAGAACAGAGCAGAGAGGTTTGCAGAGAAATTAACAAATTAACAATGTGCCCACTGATAAATGCATTAAGCAGCTTTCAGACCTGACACTGTCTGGTGTCCTGGTTTCCTCGAATCGCCTCAAAGAGTCGGTCACAGAGTTTGGGGACAAGGCCTTTGTTTGGGCCGTAGCCCACCATCGAGTAACTCTTCCCAGAGCCGGTCTGCCCATAGGCCAACAGAGTAGCATTATAACCCTGGAGACATTGTTACAGGAGTTTTAATATTAGAAATGACTGTACTCATAGTCAAGAATAAAATCTCTCCGCTCTTTAGATACACATATAATGATGTTTACCTGTAGTGCATTTTCAAGTATTCCTTCTCCCAGGTCCTGGAAAACACTGTCCTGCAAAAGAAAAAAGATTTAAAGAACTGAAATACATACTCAAAGTGTCAACATCCTCTTCATAAAAAAGGCACAGATGTGTCTACGTTACACTCACTATGGATGAAGCTGAGGTTAAACCTGCTGGGAAAACTAGACTATGAGATGAGGCAGAAAATACCTGTACCAGAACTTGACAGGAAGCAATTTGTCTTTGAACACGGTAGCTTGGTGCGGACAATTCGATGTCAAGTGTAGAGCAAAAAAAAAAAAAGCAAAATCTGAAGCAGAATCACAGAGAAACTACAGACAAAGGTAAGAGACAGGAAGTGGCCGAGTATTAAAAAGAATACTTTTGTCATACATGTAACAGGTGACCTGCCTCCTTCATTCCACTCCCGGTTCAAACTGCTTCCCTTTTTTTTAGACTTTCACAATACATGAAAAAACGTCAAAGTAAAATATTAAATTGCTAAATGTTGAAATAAACCAACAAATACTTGCCTTTTAATTTAACGCCGAGCTCTCTGGCATTACTGTCTTTTTTAAATGATTGCCTTTGTTTGCATTCGTATGTTATGTGAAGCCAATAATAGCGTTTCACTTTGCCAATTAAACAGATCAAATACTTGTGTAAACATCACCTTATAAAAGTTGAGACTGTTTGCCACAACATCACATTAACCATGTTAATCTGTACACATTGTCCAAATGAGTTGGAAAAAATAGTGGCAATGTTTTTCTGGTAGACAAAGTCTATCCAAACTGTCCAAACCTCTTTTAAAACCTTTATTTTTTTATTGTGCACTGTTTTATCTCATCCTTGGATTTTATATTCCATATGAATTACATAGCTTGTATTTTTTTTTTTAAATTTCATTTATTTTTCTTTTATTATTAAGCAGCATTGTTATTCTTACAATAGATCTACGCCTCAGTCTCAGACTCATTTGTGTCTGAAGCAACTCTTTTAACAATGTCTTATATAAGATAGTAGATTTTTTTTTTTTCAGTTTTGGTTCTAATGACTGGTGTGTTGGATCTGACCTGGTCAGCGTAGCGCCCATCAGCCTCCTCAGGCACAAACAGGCCGCTGTGATCCTGAAAGAAGCCACTGTGGGACCAGTAAGCAAAGTCAAAGCAGAAGGAGCGGCGGTTCTGCGGGTCACGTGGATCCTGGATGGTGATGGAGCTGGAAACCATGGAGATGACACAGCGGCTGCCAGCATCCTTCTCCCTCTGGAGGTGGCAAAGAAGATTAGGGCTGTGGAAGGACTTAAATTCTCATAAGCACTTTCAACTTGGAGTTCTAAGAATATATCAGGATGGCAGGGTCAGTGAGATAGTGTACGTATGCAGCACTATGCAAACAACACCGTAAAAACAACACAAACCCTTGCTGAGAATTGCTTAAAACCACTAGAAGCTCGTGTAATGCCTGTTGTTTTCCATAGAATATATACATAAAAGCTGTGAAAAGAACTGAATTACAGATTATTCTACAAAAATAAAAGAAAGCACCTAAGATATTTTGATTAAAATGGAGATAAATAAGTGGTGACAATTCAAGACAAAACCGGAAAGTTCTGTGTTCGGCTCAAGTGGCTCATTATTTATTAAAAAGCTATATTACAAATTAACACTTTGATTAAGATGAAACAGATTATTACAAAGACCAGCGACTTGTGTCAACTTGTGCAAGTTTCAATTTATATCAGTGAAAATTGTAAACCAATCATTTTGGCCACATCTGCACTGTGTTCACTCTTAAGAGTTGTGACTGTTTACACTGGGTGTCAATATTCTGATACTAGAACCAGATTCAGACAATGGTCTAAAATAAACACTGCCCTACAAACAACATTTTCTGATCATCTCAACCCGAGTATAACCAGACTCAGAAAACCCCCAAAACAGATGAAGACATGCCGGGTTCTTTAAAACAATGGCGTACACTGTCTACATCTGGTAAAACAGCACACAGATGAGAAAAGTAGAAATGAACTTGTGGATATGCCAGAAAATGTGTGAACACTGACCTTGTTAAAGGGCCGGACTCTGGCTGCCACTCTGACACAGTCTTTGCTGATCATGTCCGAGGCTTTGGGCCTCATTGTGAGCAGATGACGGACACACTGTGTGAGTGACCAGAAACCCCACACACAGTGAGGCACGGCAAACTGGTTTCCAGTTACATTCATACACAGACACGTTCAGGGCTGTGAGACAGAGACTGTGGGCCACAGTTTACATACAGAGTAAGGAAATGACTCAAATAACTTGACATAAAGGAAAACATTTAGTCTTCTTGCTCTTTTACTTCATGAACTGTGGGTTATATGAAGACACTTCTTGTCATATTAAATAATGGTTGATGAACAGTCCAATATGTAATAAAAATGTTTGGAGGCCAAAACCAAACATCAGATTTTTCAATTATTTTAAGTACCGACTGTTACAAATCAATATAGAACGAAGACGCAGTGAATTGTTAATGAAGTGATGTCATGGAGACAAAAGCCGGTTTCACTTTCACCATCTCCAACATTGTAAATTATTGAGTACACACAAGTGAAACAGGAGTCACACATATCAAGGCTTTTAACAGTTAACATGTGCTTTTAAATGTGCAGTGCGTAAAAATTCTGTAACATTTATTAGTGATGCAACTAAAAACCCCTTAACTCACCCTTCCCTTCCAAGTGTAATGGAGAAACTACTGTATTTAGCCTTCACTTGGCGTCAAAACTCTAAAGATATTTGCGGTGGAACACAGTGGTCCAAAATGTTGGCCTCTGTAGACCTGACCCAGTTCCTGATATGCAGTAAATACAAAAGGCTCATTCTGGGGTAATGAAAAACAACAATTCATAGAATCAGGTGAGACAATTTGTTGTATAATTATTTTGCCAAATTATAAACATTTCACCTAAATCTGTCACTCTGGACTTTTAAGTGAGCTTTTGTGCCACAGACTGTTGACTCACTGACAGCAGCTTTAATTGCTTAAAAAGCTTAAACAGTGTGAAATACCTCTATGTTTTGACAGCTATCACTGATTTAGTGTTTGCTCAGTGTTGTGTGTCTCTCATTTTCAGAAATTTGACATTAAATCTTTGAGAAACTTTTCCACTATCGCACAAAACTTTACCCAATCAGGACCCAGAGCTCCACATTGAGGTTATCAAAATCCAATCAGGTCCTCTTTGATCCCAAGTGAATGTTTGTGCCAAACTTGAAGAAATTCCCTTAAGGTGTTTGTAAATGTCAAACATGGCATGAACAGACAAGCCAAAAACACTGAGGCAGGAAAAAAACCCCAACCATGTTGTGCCAAAACAACACATGCACTTAAGAAACTGACACTGGGGATAAAGAGTTATTCAAGCTTAGACATATTTATCAGAGGGAGCAGTCATCAAAAAATAAGACATTCTACATCCATTTGTCAGAAAATAGGTGATTTGATTAAAGAAGCCTATTAATGTGTCCCAAAACAAGTTTTACAACTCCAAATGCAGTGCACCCCACACCCCCTTCAACATTATACAATGTCCCCATGACATACAAAAAGCCCCATTCTGTTGGCAACAGTGTACAAGTCTGTGTCTCTTTCACAAACAACTCCCAAAGCTAATGTAAGACTGACATCGGCAGGCTGAGTAGATGATTAAATGTACTTGAAAACAAATAAAAACCTGAAAATGAACAAAATTCTTAAGCATTTATTTATTAAGTTTATTTGGAACATAGCAAAAGACTATATACAAATCTAGCAGTAGAAATGTTTCATCTCCACTGGGTGGGTTGCTTTTCTTCTAAATAGAAGAAACCGCAGGCCTTAAAAGTAAACAATGAAAGTTTAAAATAACATCTTAATAAAACCCCTTAATCAGAGGCAGCTTGGGTTAAGTCTCTGGTTTTATCTGTGGCCGCTTTTGAAACACATCATTTTCACTTATTCCTTTTTGTGCCCAGCTGATTACAAAGAGCAACACAAAATGGCCACAGATCAAAATCAAGTTTGCGTGAGTGGGACGAGTAAACTTCAAAAAAATAATGTCCTCTCATTGCTTCTACTGTATTGTCTTTGTATGTAGGACAATACAGCAACAGCAATGAGAGGACATCTGAGGACAAAGAACCAAGAGTTGGTTCTGATCTTGAGGTGGAGCTATGAGGTTTTGTTTTTAGATGCCACCAACCTCCTCATAGTTTCTTCCTCCTTGTAACTGGTTTTGTAAAAACCATGTTCATAATGCGTTTGCGTCTGAGGTTCATGCTCGAGGTCGGAGCCTCTGCTCCTTTTGCCCTCTTCTGTGATCGCGGGAGTGGATCAGCTGGGCTGGGCAGAGGCGAGAGCAGGTCTACCTCTGCTTCAGGAGGCGGCTCCAAAACAGCTTTGGATCTGAAGACGGCAAAGAAAAATGAAGAAAATAAGATGACACAAAAGGACAAAAACAGAGCAGAAGTGATGTGACGGTCGGCGAATCAGATGTCACCCGAAACTGCAGGTTATTTACTGCATGCAGTAAATTTCTAGTTGTCTTTAGTCTTGCTTAAAATGTCAAAATAAAATGTTTTTTTTAAATAAAAAAAGTTTTTTTTTTAAGAGAAAGAAAAAAAAATCTTACTTGGCTGTTTGTTTGTACTTTTTTCTCATCACTTCTGCATTATCTTCTTCCGAAGCTGCTGCATCCTACAAGATGAAGGAGAGATCATAAAATAGCTATTATTTCTCCCTTAAATAGCAACAAGACCATTCCCAATTTATTTACTAAGGTCATGATGCATTGGTCTGTTATTTCAGAGCAGAAGAAAGCCTCTTTTATCTGCAAAATCAAACATCCTAAAAGAAATTACAGTTGAGAAAGAATGGCTGGAATAATTGTTTAGTAAAGGTCACTGCTGTTAATAACATGCAGCTGATTTACATTTAGATTAGCCTAAATTGCTGACAAGAGTGTCTAAGTGGCATTCTATTGTCAGTCATGAGTCCTCAAAGAAAGAGAGTAGTTTTCCATTGCATCTTTGTGCAATTTCATCTTTTTAAGAGAAGAAACACAGGCACATGTACATTCCTGGTGAAATATGGAATGAAACATTACATTAAGCAGTTGACCTGAAGCCTGAAAAGGTGTTGTCAATCAAAAATTATTTCCAATTATACAGGTGGAGAAGTGTGGATGTAGCCGGAAAGTGGTTTTGTGCCTCCTGCTGCTCCTGCTTTTTGTGACCAACCATGGTTTGGAGACTAGACACACGAGTCAGACTCTTTCTGGTGGAAGACCATTTATGTGTGTCGCCCTTCATTACCAGTTAGTCATGGAGCGTGAAATGCATAGCACCTGACCTCACACTTAAAGTGCCCAGGTTAACGATACAAACTTTGCCTCCTCCACAGTAAAGGCGTGTGTGTGTGTGTGATCAGCAGCACTTCTCACCTGAAGAGTGCCATCTTTGACTTGTCTCCTGCTGCGAGTTGCAGGTGCTGCAGTCTCTTCACTTGGACCAGGCGACTCTGCTTTATGAGCTGAAACACAAACGCAACACAGGTTTAACGTTACCATGGACAAATGGATGAACAGACTATTGAAGAGGTAAAGAGATGCTTGTTTCACCTCTTGTTCTTCTCCGTGCTGGGGTGTAGATAATTGAATGCTCGCCTGGACTCAACTCGTCCTCTGGGGCTTCAGGGAGCGGGTTGACTGTCACAGGTGGCAGCGTGTCAGCCTGCTCCGACAAAGCCTTCGTACTCCTCTTGTTGGTTCTCACCATCTTTGAGACGACGACTCCTCCTGTAATTTAACAGAGATTGTAATAACACATCTGCACCCACACAATGAACACAGTTCGGGACAAAGCCAGACATACCTTCCTGCTGGAGTCTCTTGATGAGGGCGTCTGCGACAGGAGTTTCAGAATCCACCTCCAGGGGAAAGTTCAGTAAGGGAAGATCTTCCTCCGGGTGGTTCCAGAGTTTGCTTCTGGTTGTTCGACGAGAGCTGGTGTGACGACTAGCGTTGCCGTTTTGTTCAGACTCGTGTAAGTCATCACTTTCTTTTGTGTTTTCAGTGATGCTCATTTGTCCCATCTTTATTGCACTCTGAGGGAGTGACACAGGAACCAGTTTCACCTGTGAGCGTTATCAGTGGTCAACAATGGATGGATCAGTTTCTCAAACATGCAAAAAGAAATATTGAATGACCATGAAGTGATGTTTAAGTGCTGGGCAGTAGGGTGTTAGTAATTTCTGAGAGTAATCATGTTCTTTCCCCAGTAGCAAGTACTTTAAAAAATCATAACACACACTAAGAATAATGTTACTTAGCTTTTTAAATAAGTGCAACAATCATTCTTGGATTAACATTGATTGTGTGCACGTCACCATTGCAGAAGAGCAAATAGTGACAAGTTTTTCATCAGTGTGTATGAGTGTTTTCAGACATAACATTTAGACTATATGTAAAACTAGATTGTAACCAATTAATTAATTCATTTTTTGCGTTACAGGCAGTAATTTTCACAGGAGGTGCAAACATAAAGTCTGAATTTTGAGGAAAAAAAAACCAAAACAATAGTATTACTATGTTTATGTAACAGGAAAATATGGGTAATTTAACAAATTAGTTGTGGAGGGGACTAATATTTTAAGTTATATTTGTGAAAAAAGTAACAAACAACGTATTACATGGACATGGATTAAAAAAATATATAATTTGATGTAAACAATAACTAAAAGCATAATATGGCTTACAGTATCACACACGAGTATAATCAATGTATGTAGAAAAATTAGATGATTGGAATGAAATGATTATCAATATATTTTGGGAAAACTTCCATCCTTACTTGTGGATAAACATCGAGCGAAATACGGCTGGAATTTCGAGTCGTCCTGCCAGGGCTGGGACTTTGCTGTTTTTTGTCCTCGTCCTCCTCTAGCCGCTCCGACTTCTTTCTTCTGGAGCTGTGTTTGACAGGTGGAGCTAAAACTTCTTCCAGTTCATTCTCCTCTTCCAGGCTCTTTAATGGTGTCGCCTCCACGACGCTGCTGCCCAGTATTCTACGAGTGGATCTCCGTGGAGTGTCTGCCTGACCACTCCTGTGTTTTGCTGGAGTGGGAGTCTTGGATGTTGTTCGTCGTCGAACCTTCATTTGTGGCACTTCCTCCTGCTGTTCCTCCTCCTCCGCTTTTATCTCACCATCTGGAGCTGCAGACAACTCCTCCCTGATGCTCTGGATCCTGTTGCTGGTCCTTGTTGTAGCGGCTCTCCTGGCTGGAGAAGAGGCCTTGGAGGTTGAAGTAACAGCAGGAAGCTGATCTAAAGCCTCCTCCTCTTCCTCCTGATCTCTCTGAAGATCTGGCTGAGCTTTGCGAGTACTTCTTCGGGGTGTGCTGACTTGGACCTGGCTTTTTCTGGGAGTACGACGACTTGAGGCAGGAGCATTCATCTCTGGATCTACTTTCCTGTCCCCCTCCAGCTCTTCTGCTTCCTCTGGAAGAGAAGAAATAAAAGAAACAGCCTTCCTCCCTCTTGTGGTCCTCCTTGTTGGTGTGGAAGCAGCCTTCTTCCTCTGAGAAGCGGGGGTCATTGGAACAGGCTGCTCATCGAGTTCATTATTCGCAGGTGTCTCTTCTTTTCTTTGCCTTCCTCTCGTGATCCTTTTTGTTTCAATAACTTCAGTAATTTCTTCTCTTATACTCTTGCCTGCCTCTGCTGAGGCTCTGTGGTCCTGCTGCTCTTCCACAGCAATGTCCGTCTCTGCACAGGGGCCAGTCTGTGTGTCAGTGTCACTGGGCCCATTCTCTTCAGGTTCTTCCTGGTCCACAGCAGGTGCTGATGTTTCCTTATCCTCGTGCATCTCCTCACCAGCAGCATCTTTTATTGCCACAGAGCCATCGTCAACCACTGCCGCAGGGAGTTCCTCTTCTAAAGCTGGTGAATTGTCAGTCTGCATAACCAATTCTGAGCCCTTCAGCACATTGGACTCTTCCATCTCCTCAGTTCTCCCTGTGTTTACAGCCTCATGGTCAGTTTGGACTTTCTCAGGTTCTGGTTCCAACTCATGTACCTCTGTTCCATCCAAGCTGTCCATGTCTTTCCTCTGGTTATCTTGTGCGACTTCACCATGAAGGGGTGTATCCTGCTCATCTGTGCCTAAAAGAATAGCCTCAGGTTTGGCCACAAGCTCCTCGTTAGGCTCAACATTAGGTTTCTCTTCCGAAGGCTGGATGGAAACACTGGAGGACTGCAGTTCATTCTCCATAGGAAGCTTGACTGCTTCTTTATTCTCGTCGTCCTCCATATCGAGCATCAGAGAGAAGTCGCAGTGAGTTTCAGTCCCTTGATTATCAGCCACAACATTGTCCTGAATCTCGGGGAGATCCAGTGGACCATGTTGTTCCTCTACGAGCTCCAGGGGAACCAGGAGAGTGGTAGAAGGTTCGAGCTCCATGTATGATGACCCCTGCTCTTTGTCCTCCTCCACCCCTCCTTCATTGGTACCAACTCTTACCATTACCACCTCATCCTGCATGTTCCCTTCTACCATCTGTGAAAGAAAAGACACAGAAAGATTAGTAATCAAAGGTGTAAAAGTGGGGAACTTCTAAGCAGGCCACACTTAGAAACTACTATTAACCCCAAGTGGATGTTTGCCTTGACTGAACAACACTAACATTTTTTCCCAGACTCCTATTCAATGGGTTTGTTATATTTTTATATGTTATAATTTAAAAAGGAATTTAGCACCCAAGAGGCCAAAAGTCGTTTGTTGTTGTTGATGTTTTTTGGGGCCACTGTGACCTTAGCCACCTTAATCATAATAGTTAACCAATACATGTCAAATCAGAAAGGATACTATAGAGATGTTTTTTTTTAACAAATTCACAAGGCAAAGAATTTTGTCAAGATGTTTTTGAGATACAGAGTTCACGAAAGGATTGGCAATGTGAAAATATTGCCTCAGTCACTGGCTGTTAATTGAACAGAGGCATTAAAATGTAACCAATACATTCCACCTTTTTCAGTTTGTTGTGAAGACTCTGGTCACACACGTTATGTTAACGATTGTTAGAATATTTAGAAAATATTTGGCATTTATTCTTCAACAGCTATTAAAATCATTGATTTATTTTCCATCATATCAGCTCTGGGTAGTTACCTTCATCTCTATAGGAGGTGTGATCAGGGAAAACTCAGCAGCCTCTTGCTCTGAGAGACTTGGCAGGAAGTGTGTGTGTTCTTGTTGAAAAAACACTGAACTGGGTGAGATGGGTGGTAGGCTCCTATTGCCCTGCACCTCCTCAATGATCTCCACCTCACTGCCAGAGTCTTCTTCCTCGTCCTCTTCAGATTCCTCATCTTCCTCAGATTCAGGGCTAGAAAGTTCTTCACTATCATTTACACTCACAACAGCTGTAAGATATGAAAATGAAAACAAAAAGGGGAAAAGTGAAGGTATGTGAGAAACTGGGAGCATAATGTTGCAATGTAACATTAGATGTTTGTGTTAATGTGCATGTGTGTGCAGCCTCGCTCACAGTGGGAGTCTGTGCCTGTTGGCTCGGACGATGCCACAGAGGCGTTAGATTTCTGGCTTGTGAGGACTGGGGGAGGCTCGACAGCTGCTTGCTCCTCTTCTTCAACCTCACCTAGTGACTGTCTGGGAGAAATGCAACATGAAAAATATTTGAAACTTATTATTAAGATGACATGCTGTCAAATGATTTGATTTACAAAGAATGTACTGTACCTGTTGAATGACACCTGCGTCTGTGATGCACTGTGTATTCCTGAGCGGGTGAGTGAAGGAGACAGATCATTGCCAAACAGATGCTGCTGCACAAACTCTGTCAGATCTGCAGGACACCAGTCAAAAAAACATCATCATCATCATCTTTTAAAGTATGTGTTATTTTGCCTTCAATAAGGTCTGCTGTTGTTAAACCTTGCTGGGTGCTGATGGGAACAGAGCAGCTATGCACATCCTAGGAAAGAGATTAAACCATGCACTATGGTGAAATGAATTACTGGATAAGAAGACACAGACTAGGGATGCCTGTCATAACATTTATAATAAACAGCAACACCTAAGAGAAATTGAAACAAAGCAGACAGGCATTCTGGTTTTCATGTATGTGTTGCACCAGAACCTCACCCAGTACAGTCACACATACCATCTGTAGCCATGTTAGCATTACCCAGGTTTGTGTTGCCTGAAATGTAATAATTAGTTAGCGTTGCATTTAGATGTTGTCTTGTAGATAACATGTTACAGCACTGAACAGGCTGCAGAAAACATAGACAGAAGATCCATTTATGACAGGAAGGCAACCCCAGCCAACGTGACCAAACTGAATAACCCCAGCAAACGTGACCAAACTCAACCCAAATCCAAATTTCAATAAGTTTGTCCGAACCTGGTCCAACTTGTGGATTAACATCAAATAAAAAAAAAGGCACTGATGGACGCACGTTTGTTCTGTAGTCTTTGTATATTAGTAGTGCTCCAAAAATGATTTGATGAGACAATTTAATTTTTGTTTTCTCAATCTACAAGCCATTTCCCCATGGCTTTGTGTATAAATCAGATGATAATAGTGGTAGGAATGTTTTACAGTGTAAAAACATAATTGAAGGACAAACCTGCTGATTGTTCCAGATCCTCCTCTGGTTCACCTGTTTGTTCTGTGGCTTCGCTTAGTTTCAGATACTCAGTGATCTCTGTAGCCTGAGACTGGAAAGCTTGTTCAGTAGCCGTCACTGGTTCATCCTGAGATTTGACCGCAGTGGTGGATTCTATGCTCTCAGTCATCTGATTACAAACTAGTAGCAGACAAAATAAACCAAGCAATGTTTTAGAGAGGTGAAGCAAAACAAATGACTAAAATATAATAAAAAATATAATTTCTGAGCTTGACGTCTTTTGAATATGAATATAATATTTGAATAATATTGATTGACAGAATTACCTTGACTGACTGTATCCTCATGTTCAAAGTTTGCAGCATAATGTTTTTTGCTGCTTGACTCAACATCCTGTTTATCTTCCTTTGGAGACTGAACATGTTCCTCAATTTTAGCCTCCCATTTGTGATCTTTCTCCATAAAGGCTTCAAATGTTGCATCTTCCTTCACTACTTCCTTCACCACTTCGTCTTCCTCTGGAGTCAGGATGGGGGTTTGCTCAATAGTTGGTAAAGGCTTTTCTTCTGGTTCTTCATTTCTGGTTAAAACTTTGATGTTCAGCGTCACAACATCCTCATCTTGCTCTGTCTCTGCCTGTTGCTTTTCAATTTCCTGGTCTTCTGATAGAGGTGCGTCATGGTACTCAAGAGTAGTGTCTGTGGACTGCACAGATGTCTGAGTGGCGTCAAGGCTCAGGCTAAGTCGAGGTTGTGTAGCGTGTGCTGTTCTGGTTTCTTCATGAATGGACGAGGCTTCCCTCTCAAAGAATCTCAGGAGTGGAGAGGCAACACCACCTTCAGGAGGCAAGAACTTCACATGAGGCTGCTCCTTGTCCTCATCTACATCCTCTTTCTCTTCAGCAGGCTGTGAAGACCAAGTATTACCTGCAGTGTTAGACAGTGCAGAGCCTCTAGTTAACAGGCTAATCTCACTCTCTCCTGCCATCTAGAGAACAAAAAAGGGAAAAAAAGTGGTTGGTTTGGATGAGAGATGAAAAATGCGATTTATTTTTTTAAATAAATGTTCAGGCAACATTCTTGGTCTTTATCTTACCCCGTTGGTCCATTGGATGTCCTTCACCAGTTCAGGAGATTCTATCTCTTCAATGAAAGTGATGCGGCTTTCTTTGTTGCGGAGTGGAGGGGTGATGGAGCGACCTGGAGACGCAGAAGGAGTGGCAACAGGTGTGGGCCTCAGGCTGCTGCGTAGGATGGACTGGGGTGTAAAAGCTGAGAAAACCGGGCCAGAGGCAGCCAAGGCCCGAGCTCGCTGAAAGGACACAATCACAAACAGCATAAACAACAACGTAGCTAAATCAAATAAAAGCACATGAAATAAAAAAAAAATCCACATTTGTCTACTTGCCTTGACGACCTGTGGCGTTTGCAGGAGACTGAGTTCAGGAGCTTTGCTGATGCTCTTTGGAGAAAACCAGGAGGTGGGAGGTCTGGGGGGACTGAGAAGGACCTGAGGGCTCTGACAGAAAGGCTGAACCACCAAGTCCATCAGCCTGCACCACATTCATGACAAAAATACACAGCATGAATAAAATCTAATTGACTTTTTCATGCATTCATGTAGCATTTTAGGTGATTAACATTTTAATGTGTGTGATACAGAAAAATGTAGAAAATTAACACAGTATACCATTGTAGATGGCATTATGTTTGAAAAGAAATAACTATAAAAAACAAAAAAAACAAAATGAGAAACAGGGGACTTACAGGCATAATATTCAATGTTACTTTATACATATAACGTTTACAACAATAATATTAATTTTATTTCAACATTATATTAATAATATTAAATTATTTCCTAGTTCCATAATAATGTCTTTAAGTGTCTTTCAAAGTGAGACCACTCATTACAACCGTACATTAGCGATGTGGAAATTTGACTGCAACTGGTCCTTTAATCTGATATATACAAAATACAGGGTCCCCACCCCTTGGCTGACATCAAATTCAAGAACTTTCCAGGACCAATTTCCACAAATTCAAGGACCAAATGTGCTGACACAGCTTGAGATGGGAGGGCAACTTTTAACAGCCAATTTGCCTATGGCATCCACTTTTATTAATTTGCAGCACACTCTGCATCTGGCCAAGTGATTGTTCTTGGAATCTTGGGCAAGCCAGTCTGGAATTCTCTTTGGTGAGCCAGAGATGTTGGAATTAGCATTTGCCAGGTGTAGCATGATTTGGTTTCTCTTCCTTAATGTTACTCGCTCATTATATTGCATGCAATCTCACGACAATGGTGGAGAGAGACTGTACAATGCCCACAACACCGCTAGTAATTACAACTCCAAATTTGTTCTGCATAGGCCTAGTCTACGTACATACAAGAAATGCAAGGCACATTAAACAGTAGGAGGTGTCTAACAAACAAGGGCACATCGGTGATGGGAAACATTTACCTAAATATGAGCTTAACTTCTTCATTAAACAAAATTCAAACACCTTCAATGACCCATGTGTGAGAAGGTACCATAACAGGTGGTCTCTTTTTTTTACTAAGATTGATGCCGCAGAGGATGTATAAAGAGGAGCTTTTTTTATTTTCTCCCAGCAATTCACCATAACTGAACCTGTGTTGATATTTACAGTGAAAAAAAATGAAAATAATTACTAAACAGTAGCAAAAGTCAAATGCAGAAATCCAATGCGAAACGACTGCATAAACTTGTCTATGTCCAAATATCTCACTTCACTGAGATTGGAGACCTACCGCCACATTGGTGTGTCTGCATACCTCCCTGGTTCCCCTCAGAATTAATGAGATACCTCTCTTATGGAGCTTGGTCTCTCCCACCCCATGGAACAAACCACTTTACCAGGTACCTTTAGGGTAGTAAGTTAAACATACAACCCAAAGACATACAAACAAACAAATACACTGCATTATCAATGCCACATTTAACGCTTTTGTCCCCGGAAACCAACATACATGCCAATTGGCTCCCTCCAAAGAGATACATAAACTTACTACTCAAAATGACACCATTTGGCCGCCAGTGTTGTGCAAGCTGCACTACGTAAGATGATTACGTGCGTTAACACGCGAAAATACCGGAATAAAAGCCCTACAGTCAGGGGGCACGCTCCCCTTTCTATGGACCTCTACCCAGAATAAAGGTAAATTTATCTTTCCCGTTTTACTTACGCATGGAGTAACTGAGTGATGCCTGTATGAGAGCACACTGTGCTAGGTCAAGTTTAAAAGTATTGCTGTTATGTTGGTGCGTGCACTCCCCCACCATCCCACCATCAATAATAATTCCTATGACTACGATATCGAAGCACCCACTCTGGTCGGTGCACGGGAACATTAGTCTGCTGGTCATTTCATTATTGAAATAACGTATACACTTAGTTATTAGGTGCCTGGGTCTGGTGAACGATCGCTGCAACACACAGTCACAGTATCATACCATGTCTTTAAGGGCAAATTTCTAATTTTTTCCTTTCAAATTCACAAATTTTCAAGGATTTCAAGGACCTGTGGGATCCTGGAAATATATCATGATGCATCACTTTGACTTGTCAAACTACCTTGACTTTCGTTTGGATGTCATGGTGATGGGAGTTCCAAGGAAGGGATCAGGGAGGACTGAAGATGAGGGCCGGGGGCTCGAGCTCTGAATATCAGCTACACTGGTACTGACAAAACAAATTGAAAAATGTTAGAAAACATTTAATAAACCAGATAATTAATACAATTTTTTATTAAAAATAAAAGTTAAAAAAGGTTATTAACTTTGACATGTGATTCATGCTCACCTCTTGACTGGTGACGACTGTGGTGTTGTGTCTTTGCCTACCCACACCTCCTCAATCTTGGTCAGGACACTGTTGATAAATCCAGCCCTGGACATCACTTTCTCACTCGCAGAGCGTTTTGAGATAGTTGAGAGTGGCTGTGGCCGAGACACTGTAAAACAGAGGTTGAAGAATTTTCCATCATCATAATTTAATTTTTTCCCTCTCACTGTGAAAACATGTTGCAGCTGGTATCAGTTGGGCTCCAGAAGTGAACATCCTATTAAATTATTAATTATGAGTCATAATACTGTAGCCATCAGAGGTCTACTCAATACATGCTACTATACTGTTTACATTATAATACGTACAAACAAGACACAGACTAAAATATATTGCAACACTATACTGACAAGCTTAAATTACAGAGGACAAGGAAGTCGCTGGAAATGGATGGCAGCAGTATATAGGGTGTGTTGTTTCTTCACTCTTAGAATAATCATATATACAGTCTCATATATTTGCTCCTTTTCAATAAAGAAAATGAATGATGAAATTTTAGTCCTTGAACCAGAGCCACTTTGAAAGAAAAGGGTCACTGATCTAGTCTTCTAGTCTTGTCAAGACTAGATCAAAGCACATAGCGCATGCTATATAAATACTAAGTGAGTCCAAGTTGAAGACCTGCTTCTTACCCTCTCTGTGAATGGTGTATGGAGGCTGGTAGGGCTTTGCTCTCTCCATTGCCAGTTTCCTCTGGACTCTGGGTAAAACCTTCCCGTACTGTTCCAGTATGGCATTCCTTGTGTTGGCCCGTTCTTTCAGCTTTGGATCTCGTTCATTCTAGAAACAAAAAAAAAAAGTAAGTAAATTATTTCTAATTATATGGATTTCAAGCATCTTCTTTCTTTATACTACAATGTCACATATTTATTTCAGGTTAATGTTTTGTTAATTGTGTGAAACGTACCACCAGATTGACTTTAAGTCTGTGGTTTAGCTGCAGGGCAGGTATATAGTTGGCCTGCTGAAGGTAATGAACCATCAGTAGTTCTCTGTTTTGAAGGCCTCCAGTTCCCTGGAGGAACTTCTCCAGACATTCCTATAGGACAAATCCAAGAATCGGGAGTTCATGCATCAATTTCAATAATCCAAAGACACAACTAAACATCAAGGTACAAGCAGAAGTGGAATCAGTGCCCAGTGGTTGACCAGCAAAAGTATGGATTTACACATGGTTAACCCTAAAACAATGTATCAGGCTATGGATGACACTGGGGTATGACCATAAAAATACTTTAGTTATGAGATTAAAATGGTCTTTTACCTGTTCAGTCAGACTCAGTGGGAGTTTGAGCAGTTCCTTGACAAGGCCCAGCTCCTGGCAGCTCTCATACAGGACAGCGAGCAGCTCACCCATATTTAGTTGATTTGAGTGCTGCCGTACTAAGGACCACGCTTCTATGAGACACCTAGAAAGAGTACATGTCATGTAAGAGGATAGCACTGGATTTCCACATGTTTAGTGAACCAAACATTTTCTTTGTTCTTGTGTCAGAGTGTCATTCTTCTTACCTGTTGTGCAGCAGGACAGACAGGCAGAGCTTGGCCTGGGAAGTGGAGGAAATTGGGGGCTTCGTAACCTGAAGATATCGCAGCGCGATTGAATGCTGGTCCTGGCACATGAGAGCATTCAGAACACGCTCGTGCTGCCATTTAAAGTGACATGAAGAGGCAGCTGGATGCAGGAGCAGTTCAAATGAACTCTAACCGGGTCAAAAAAAAAAAAAGGAATTTAAAAAGAGCTAAGTCTTAAGGAATAATATAATTCAAATATGTTAATGTGATAACCTGATGGCCATGATGGTCCAGCAGCCAGAGGCCCTGAACAAGCTTCACGAGCCCAACAGGAATGGCAAAAGCTGAAGGGAAAGAGTGAACTGATGCTCCCTCCTTATTGGGGAAGGAGTGCATGACATCCAGCAACAGGTAAATCACCTGAGACAAAAGGTCAAGGCTTAAACAAGCAGAGGGCTTGAGTTAGTACATCCCTATTCTGATAGAATGCATTCATTTTCAATCAGAATAACATAAGAAAATCCCCCAAAACCCCACTTAGGAATATTGAATTATAAAACAACTAACCTTAAAATAGAGTAAAAAAACTGCAAAAATTAACAGATACAGATTTTTGAAAAAAATTCTCTTTACCACTGTGTAGAACCACAGGCACAATAATGTCTGCAAAAACTCTATCTGGAAAAATTAATAATATTTCTTAAAAAAAAAAAAAAAAAAAAAAACTTTTTGAAATATGAAGGATACAAAAAAAAAAAAAAGCTTTTTGAAATATGAAGGATACAATTGCATGTTTAGTGGCTTCATCAATGTTGTCCAGCAGATAAATGTCCAACAAAGCCTGTGGATCAAAGACAAAGTCATTATCCTACTATTTACAATGTTGTTAAAGCAGAAGTAAACTCTGACACGCATAAAAATATGTACTTGCTTACATGCAATGTAGGTGGTGGATACTGCCCTGTCCCACCCTCATCTCTTTTCCATAAGTTGGTTAATCGTTCTCCACATTGACCAACCAAGCCGTCAATCATTAGGCAGTCAGCACACCACTTGCCCCTGACAAGACAACAGGAGGATTTCACCATTACTTATAAGCATAAAGTAATTTTCACTTGCTCCTGGAGTCCTTGACTGATTATAGTATTGCTAAAATAGTACTTCCCACTGAATATTTTAGAATAAAAGACTGTACAATAATTTCAAAAGATAAAAACAAAGAAAATTGAAATGAGCATGGCAGCTGACAATTTATAAACTATGCAATTCAAGTGATTACAAGGTAAAATCTGAATTTAAAATGAATGCAATATTTCCTTCATTTTTACTGCCTCTGAGTAAAGAGTACTCACTTAGCTAGCCTGGTAAGTTCCTCTCTGCGTATGGTGTAATAGTTGTTGATGACTGAGTGTGTGTAGAAAGGTCTGGAGATCTGGAGAGCGTCATCATCTGGTGGGGTAGGAAGCAGTGCAGAGTGAGAGGAGGAGATTTATTAGTGCATTAGTGAATTATTAGTGAAATATTGTGATATATCTGATGCATTTATCTGTCATTTATCTGCTTTTACCGGATCCCTCGGGCAGGAGGCCAGTGCGACAGAACCAGAGAACCACCTGAGCGTACTTGGAAATCAGACTGGACACCATGTTCTTGTTTATCAGCCCCACTAGCCCTAAACAACAAATACATAACCACAACTTTTCAACAACAAATAAAGCATTATAAAACATGTTCTTATATTACCACTGAGCAATTGGTAATATAAGAACAAACTGGCAGTCACAAAATTTGAGGTGGCTGCCACATGCATGTACAGTAAGTGAAAGCTTCAGCAATAGTAGACAAACTATCTAGATTTACTTGTATAGTTGTCATGCTTTGTCTTCCCTCCATCAGTCGTTGTGTAAAATACAACACTGTCACCACAATCGTAAAAAACATAACACTGCTATATAGAGGAACACAAAAGGTTTTCATTGTGTGAACTAATTTGACAATGGTTTGAGTTTAATGGATTTTCATTTATAATAAAAAGGATATATTATACACATATTTATACTTTTAATTTAGGTAACTATTTAAAAAGTTCTGTGAACATTTAAATATATTTTCAGTTTTCTCAAACTGAAAATTGCTCCAGTGTCTCCTCTCACCCTCTCTTAAAAACATATGTACATGTGCAGGGAGAACATGAGTTCTCCCTGTACATACACAAGAAACCTGTGTAAATAAAGCAAAATATACTCAAGGAAAATATTGAAAAAATACATGTCCTCCTTAACATGAGATCCTCCATGTAAGATGGATTTGGTTATCTTGTCTGCAAACTGCTTTGTTTAGAAAATTACATTTATTTTTTTAAGTGTGCTCTCTGATTAAGTGATAAAATGTGCATTTATAAATTCGAACTCCTGCATGCAACAGCACAGGACATAAACCTTTTCTGTAATACTAAACGCTGGCAGAGGATTTACAATGAACAGAAACACCATTTGTACATGTGACTATGTGTCTTAACATGACACCTTTTTGTGTGAGCTCCTGAGCTTCACTGAGGAGACAATGGAAGATGGTGCTGAGGTTACCCAGCAGCCTCTGGCTGTGCTGGAGCAGCTGCAGAGTCTGAGGATCTGTGAAGTTTGAAGAGCTGTCAAACAGCGGTGCACCTACAAAAAACACACATAATGCAAAACAGATACACAACATAAATTACTACACAAGAGAGATAGTTGTGTATGTTGCTGTTCTTCCTTTTTTAAAACTGTATAAAACAGTATAGATGACAACATAAAATAATAGACACTCATTAAAACATACAAATTCCATCCAGTTCCTCCTTGGTCTGGACTACTTTGTTCCAGGCCCAGTCCAGGATGTAGCGCAGGTTCAGTGCAGAGCCTGGTTGTTCTGTGGGAGGACAGAATTGAAGGATTATTAGTGATTTGACAGCAACACTGCTTAACAGCGTGGGTGCAAAGGATTTGAAAGGATAAGAAATAGTATGGCAATTATTGTGCATGAATCTTCACCTTCTGCAGTCCACTGTTTGATGCAGCCAGTGATCAGTCCCAGGGAGCTGGTCTCAACTGCTGTGGATAAGATGGCATCTAGCTGCTCCTCCTAGAATACAACATTTTGTCAGTAGTAAAAATTACTATCCACACTTTAAATTAACATTATACAATATGTTACATTTATGATATACAGGAACTTCAATACCAAGTCAACACGCAGTACATGATAAAATTGAAGCTGTTTTGCTTCAAGTTAATTTTTTTTAAATGTGGACAAAAAAAGAGGAAAACCAAAGTGCAAAGTGCAGATCTCATGGGAAGTGTGTTGTATTTCTGATGATTAAGATGTCAGCTACGTGTGTACCTGAGAGAGACTGGAGGCCTGAGTGTCAGCCAGGCGAGATGAGAGTAGGCCAGACATGAGGCAGCGGGAGTAGCATGCAGAGATGATATCACTGGAGCAGGGAGCAGCTTTTTTCAAAAAGCTCAGGGTCTGGTTTTAATGACATGGTTTTGTAAAAGAAACAGTCGGCATAAATTAAACCAGCAAATATATAAATACAATAAATCATTAAATATGAGAAACTTGCCTCTTTCTGATACCCAGAGCAGGTTAAGTGCACAATTCCCGAGTTCAGCAAGCATGTAGAATCTATGATATTTAAGAAAAACAAAAAGAAACCAATCTACTTTTTTAAAATGATATTTCAAATATAAGTTTCTAAGAAAATCTTGCAGAAAAGCACAAAGCAAAGAGAAAATAACTATATCTATGACATTTGTCAAAAATATGTTCTTTTACATGGAAATGGAACATTATATATATATATACTTACCAAAGTTGTATGTGGTGGGATTAAAGTACTGTTCTGGTGGGGGGCAGGTGAAGGGCAGTCCCCTGGTCAAGCTGCGGTCATGTACCACTACATCTAGGAGGACATGTGGAGACACCATGTGCACCACCGGGTCCAGAGACCAAACTGCCAGGTACGGACAATTTTGCAGAGACTCCCCCATTCTGACAACACAAAAGTACAAAAGCTGTGTCACATACCATTTATGTCAGATGCATAGCATTTAATCTAATATAAATAATACTTAAGCTAAAATTAAGCTTCTCTATATATTTATATTGTATGTACCTTAAAGAGTCAGGCATCTGTGCATGGTACCAACGGTTGATGTCAAAAACTCCTATGAAAGTGGATGGGGTTCCCTGACCATAGGCTTTGACTTGCCAGCTGAAGAGAGACACACTGGTATCCGGAGATGCAGCTAAAAATGAGAATATGTGTGAATGATGTGATCAAGCTGATGAAAACTGTAGCAAGAAATAACTAAGCAAGAAGAGAGTCACAGCAAAGACAAAAACTGTTCTCTCACTGGCCCTCTGTCTCAGTGGTGTAAAATTCTATGGCTTGTTTGAATAAAACATGCATACAGTGTCTCCCTAAATATTCATATCTTCCATAGGTATTCTCAGGAGAAGCATGGTAACCTTCATTCATGCTGTCATCCCTGTCAGGATGGGATCTGAATTTCTCAATGGTCTGGCAGCTCAGCAGGCGGGTGTTTGTTGTCTGTGCCCTGAGAGGGAAACCTGTGCCACCTAACTCCTGACTGTAGCGTTCCTCACAATACTCCAGACCCTAAGTGTCACAGAGTTAAAAAAAAAAAGGAGAATTAATAAAGGAGGGTCAACATTTAGTGCAATCGCTGGGACTTACATGATGGAATCACCAAACCTCATAAAGGATCTTCCCAGAAGATAAACACTTCCTCTCACTGAAGGCCAGCTGAAGCAGACGGAGGCTGACTGTATCTCCCTCGCTGCATAAATGAGAGAGGAGATAAATGGAAAAGAAAAAAAAATTAGAGAAAATTATTTTCTCTCACATTTCCTCTTTTAGTTTCAGTGCTATCATACTTCACATCACATTTTTCCAATTAGTGGCAATGTGCACTTTTTTTTAATTTATAACTGACCATGTCTGTGAGGTGCAGTCACTCTGATGCACAAGACTAAATTGTCAAATGATCATAACTTCATTTATTAAATGTCACCAACAGGCCAGGTCAACCTGTTCTCAGCACACAACTTTCTACTGGTTTTTGTTAAACAGCATCATGTCATAGATTTTAGCTCATACTGGTGTATGACTGATGAAGGACTTACAGGTCCTGAGAAGACTGGACAGCCCAGAGATAGCAGCAGTTCCTGGGGTCATTCTCTGGTTCCTGAAACGTGAAGGCATAGACAGCGACCCCGCCACCCTCTAACTGGGAGTGGTATCTGTATAAAAACAATAAAATGTACACAATGACATTTGTGTCATTTAAATCAGAATATATACAAGGTTCCCATACCTTGGTTAACATCAAATTTAAAGACTTTTCAAGGACATTCCCTCAAACTCAAAGACTGAATGTGTTGACACAGCTTAAAATTGGAGGGCAAATTGTAAAAGCCACTTCACCCATGGCGTCCACTTTTATTGATTTGCAGCACACTCTGCATCTGGCCAAGTGACTGTTCTTGGGATCTTGGGCAAGCCAGTCTGCAATTTTCTTTGGTGAAACAGATCTTGCAATTTGCATTTCCCAGGCGTCGCATAATTTGCTCTCTTGCTTAACATTACTCACTCATTGCTCTACATGAAATCTCACGTCAACGACAGTGAGAGAGAGACGGTGGACGGTGCTCACAACACTGCTATTTATTACAACTCGACATTTGCTTTGCGTAGACCTAGTCTATGTACATCAAGTAATGCAGGGTGCATGAAACAGTAGGAGATGTCATAACAAACGGGACATTTACCTACCTGTAAATATCAACCTAACTATTAATCTCATTATGTTGAGTGTTAGTCTGAGAAATTGTATTTAATTTGGACTAACATACTTATATGAATATTAAAAGGTCTGGTTTTAGTCAGAACTCGGAATAAACAAAAAAAATTCCAAAGTACTGACTGACTGTGAACTCACAACAGTAAAAATGTAGTGTGACAAATGTAATGTGAACTGGCTGAATGAAACTCCAGTTCTCCTTGTCCATCTCCCACTCTTAAACAAAGCATAAATAAATCGTAAAGCAAAGGCTCACTCTTTCTTAAGAGTCTTCATGTTCCACAGCTGTAAATATCCATTGGCAAAGCCCACTGCCAGTTGGTTGGTCCTGGAGATGTACTGCAGAGCTGTGACTCCAACTCCACTGGGCCCATTCAGTTGGAGACAAAGATGTCTACCCTGTCTGGTGCCTACTTCTCTCAGCCTGGGTATGTCTGCAGGAGACTTGGTCACTACCTGCAGGGCTGTAAACAGAATCAAAATATCAAAATATATAAAGATTCATTAACTAATTTACATATGTGAACAGAGGTCTGCAATAGAGCCATTAATGTCTATATATTTAACCATTTTCAGAGCCCATGTACAAAACATATGGTGAGCATTTGAGGAATGTGACCATGTTCCTTTTCCAAATACATTTTTTTGGAACAAAATACAATGTGAAAACACAAACAAGAAAGATAAACACCTAGAAACACAACCATTTATCAAACCAGCTGCCCACCTGAAGCTTCCAGTTCACTCTGGCTGCCAGACAGGTCATCGAGACAAAGATCCACAAGCAGAACATGACCAATATCTGTAACCACAGCAGCAATGCCAAAGAACCAGCGCAAACTCTGATGAAGGTGTTGTGTAGAAGTGCTTGCTCCACCATAACTCACTAAAGGCTCAATGGCTGTGATCTAGAGAAGAGAAGGACAACATTTGGATTTTAGTGCCTTGTATGGGATAAGAATGCAAAAATCTGACAAATGTATGTTACTGCTTTACAAAGGTCCAAGTTCATAGTATATAATTCACTTAGAGGAAAAAAACAGTAAACTGACAGTGAAGTTATAAAAAATATAAGTCTGTGGTGTCTATGTAATGAGGGATTTTTCAATGTATCGACAGGGTGTCTCAATGGAAAACTGCCCTTTTCTATATGATACTAAATTTATGACCCTGTCTCCCACTGAACCAAACCTGACACAAGGGTCCATAACTAATGTCAGACCATCACAGTAATAATTTCTGCATCTATATCTAATGCAACCAGAGAGTATGTGCACTTGCAACCAGAGTGCCCAGTCATGCATCTATGATCTAAAGTGTCCAGGTAAGTCAGATGCATGACTGACACATCAGAGTTTCTGTACTGTACTGGCATTGCAGTAGTACAATGAAATTGAAATTAAATTGGTAGCAGCCATCAGACTCAGTACAATTTAAAGACAATAATAATGACTAGATTGAGTAAAATGACTCAGTATAAGTTAAAAAGGGGTGTAAAGGTTTACAAAGTATAAAAAATAAATTACACAACATCCTTCACTATAAGAATATTGCACAGACAACCAGTATATTGCACATACAGCTATCTTACAATAGGATAAAATGTAGGTTTATTGATCCACAAAAAGAAATTAATTTGTGACATCTGAATTCAATGACTTAGTATTTCTCTATTATTTTAAGGGCTCATTTTATTTATTAGTCATATATACCTACTTAGACAGATGCACAATTAGAAAATTGTCCTGATGTCCATCTCAACATGTGAAGAGTAAAGAGCACAGCCAACTCACCCTGCCCGGTATAACCACAGCTTTAACCACCCTCGACAGTCCCAAGTCATAAAGACACAACACATTGCCCTCTGCTTCCTCCAAACCAACCAGCAGTCCAGACCTGGTAAAAGTAAACAAAAAAGGAGTTATCTTTTGATTATTTAATGTTAATAATACAATAATATCCATTTGTAACAAAATAGAGTAATGGAGGCTACCATTAAACATACAACTTATTGCTGTCATTGACTACAATTCACATACAGGAGTGATAAATAAGCAGATGACGATAAGAAAGACAGACAGTGAAACAAAGCTTCAACCGTTTGAGCCAGCTGAAGTCTCTGGCAGCGAGGACAGCGGGTGGATGCTCCCCTCCACCACTGAAGCAGTATGCTGACACACGCTCTCCTGTCACTGCATGTACAACCTCCAGATGGGGGCCACAGGCCAGCCAGGCCAGACCACTGCGACCTTCAAACACAATGCACAGAAATCAGCTTAGAAGGCTGTCATATAGATTTGAAGGTTGTCATTGAGCTAGGTTCAGTTTTTCCTCACACTTCTTGTGAAAAAACAAACAAATCCCCCTTTGACAAAGTGGAAGAAGACATAAGCATCAAAATAATTAAACTTTCTAAAAGTAAATCAATCATGTTATATGAATTTTAAAAACAAATTACATAACAATCCAAGTACTTCAATCTGGGAACCAACTGATCAATCCCATATTTGTTATGATAGAGGCCTTTTGTCCTGACCCCTCATAGCCTGAACAGACACATGTGCTTCATACATGACAGATGACCTGAGAAGTCTCTCAATCTCTGAAAGATTCTGCCAATATTGACACATATTTATCATTTAAAAACTTACCAACGGCAAACTTCCCATGAAGAACAGAGTCGAGAGTGATCTCATCCTCCCCCAGAGCATCGACAGTCACTCCAGGGAACGGCAGCAGGCTGCTGGTGACTTGGGCAGTCAGATCATGCATCGTTCACTGTATAAACAACCGAAGAGAGATAGTATTTTAGGAATCTGATTTTTTTTCCAAATAACAGCAAATACTGCTAAAGACAAGACAAAATGATTTGCCTTTGACGTATTTTGTAAATAACAACACTGTCCTACATAATGCCTCACTAAGTAAACACTAATAACTAACACTAAAATGATAACCTGTGGAAAACCCCATCTAAACCCATGCAACTCCACAAATTCACTTCATGTTTAATCTGCTCGACAGGGTTTTACACAACAAAAGAGCCCTTTCTTTGACGCCACAGTTGCATCCACAGTTGTCAGTCAAATGTGCTGTCAGCAAACTTGCTGAGTGACAACTGCTGCAGCAAGAGGGTTTGCTTTTGCCGTCAAATGAACACCACCACAGACTGCTACACAATGACAGATGTGTATGACATTGCACAAATAACCAAAAAGTCAACACTGTTTTTAAAGTATGTAAACTGCAGTCATTCCCATGGACTGGGTTGTGATCCAGATAGGTCATTTGAGATTTTTCAGATCACCAAATAATCAGGATTATGTGTAAATGCCTTAAATAACATTAAACATGTCTCTTGGGGATGTTTGCTTTAGCTATTTAAAATAATATTGGGTAATATTGGGTGTGGCAGTAAAAACAGTCAAAACTCCAGTATTCAAAATTATCATGATCTGTTATATCATGTTGTATATTGCAAATTGGGTTTGCTTGTCATCTTTAAACGTGGGTCCTTAAAGTACTTGTGTAAAACTTTGGGAAACACTTGTATAGTGTATACACTGTGGTGCTTTGAATGACCTGAATAGAGTCAGGACATAACACTGCCCTCTGCGATCACAAAGGAAAACAGCAGTTACAAGCGAACTCCCGCGCAACAAGCCTGTCACTGTGGTGCCACATGCCACAGCTATATGAAACCTGAAACGTGAAGACATTTCATGACAATAACAATGGTAATGGTGCACTTAAACGCAGGACAACACTGATACAGACACACAAAGGCAAAGGCGCTGCAACTGCAAACAAGGTTTTAAAAAAATAATATTAGCTTTACCACATGCAACATCTAACGTCCACGGGTGTGGGGTTTGTATGCAACGCTACGTAACACATACGCTCTCATAACTTGAGGAACAACATCTCACGGCGAACACCAAACAACAAGAAACTATTTTCAAACTTTAGTTTTAACGCACGTCGGAGTAGCTGGTAATGATAGTAATGTTAGCTCGTTTGTTAGCGTGTGCGGAATGAGAATTAGCATATGCAGCAGCACTTCGGAGCGGTGAGCTTAGCGTGCCATAATGTAAACATAAATTTGAGCACTATCTGGATACAGTGTGAACAAGTGCTACACGAAAGTGACATCAACGTCACATTAAGAATACACTCATGTCACCTTTTTCCCAGAAGAAGTACATACTTGCAGTCTTCCATCAGCTATACTAGCAGGCTAACCAGTTAGCTCGCAAGGTCACGAAGGATTACAGTCTGCGATCCCAACGTTTAAGTTGAGTAAGCTAATTTAGCCTAGCTAAAGACGCGAGTGAGCCCCTAGGTGATCTGGTTAGCAGTATTGTTTTTTCCAAACTGTTAAATGATCAGAACTGCGGTGCAACAAATGCACACCACGACACATTTAGCATTTGTCATTTGATATCACCGTGTTTAGAATGGGGAGTTTAAAACAAAGTCAGGGTGGCTAGCTGGACTAGCCTTAGATATCTTGCTACTTTAGCTTACCTATTTTAAAACACTGACAACCGAAAGGTATTCTACCGGCGGCAACATGACACAACTCGGTCAGTAGATACACCTCTTTTATAAACTTTGGTGTGTTATTTAAGCAAGATAAACGTAGTACAGTAGTGTAAATGTGGCTACAACAGTCCAAACGTTGCGTAGCCAGGTGACAAGCAACTATAGCTCGGGGCTCTTAGCAACACCATCGTACGGACGATCCTCGTGATCAGCGGGAGAAAACATTTCTGTGCATAAATATTATTCATTAGTGAGTGTTAGTCTGTGAATTCACCGAGGGCTATTCATGTAAGCTGCCAGTTAGCCCTCTTTCCACTATGCTAGAAAACGTGATGCAGTTGATCACAAACTGCTACCGTCGTGGACAGACACACGACACACTCACCTGTGCGGTGACGTTGACGGCTTTAATGAAGCCACTGGTGTTTGTTTTTCCTTGACACGTCTTTGGAGTCCTTCTTTCACGTGTCATAATCCGTTGCTTTTCAAAGTACACCTCATTCGTAAAGCCCGGCGGACTCGACTCCAGAAGTCTAAAGCAGCAGACTGAGAGAACAGCGTTCGCAGCGCGTCTTCTTCGCCATCCTTGGTATATGGTTCAGTTCACAATACTGCCCTCTCTGTTTGGGGATAATTACTACTGTTGACACCAAAGCCATAGATTATTATTTTTATTTTATTATTAGTTGGCTAGAATTATCATAATTAAAAATGAATACATGACAGCTAAATGAATCTGAATATTAATATTGAATATTATCACATAGCAAGTCTGATATGTTAATATTCACCAGTGGTGTACCACAGTGTTTTATATTGGAACTTAAATTCTTTATTATTTATATTAATATTTGTAAGATGTGTGAACTGTTAAACCACCTTATTGTGCTCAGGGAAAACCTAAACCAGCTGTCACAAACAACAGAGAGAGAGAGAGTTACATAAAATAAAGGTATGGATTGATATATATATATATATAAAACTAAATTTATTTTATACTCAAGCCACCAAGTTAAAAAGTAGAAATAATGCATATGAAAATAGAGAGTATGCGAACATAAATTTCTTGAAATAATCATTGACCATAAGCTCACTTGGAAATCTCATATAAATAATATTAAAACTAAATTATCTAAATTAATTGCTATATTAAATACAGTTGCAATCAAAATTATTCATCCCCCCACAACAAATTAGGTTTAATTAAAAATTTAATTTTAAAACTAGCAGCTGTTTGCAATAAACAAATCAAAGAACAATTTAAATAGCTCAACGGAAGTAACCACTCATACTATTATGAGTGGTTTCTCTAAATTCAACACAAAATGCCACTTTCAGTGACTATTGCTGTCTCAAAATGATTCAACCCCTTCATGACAAGCATCTTTAGTACTTAGTGGATCATCCTCTGATGTTATGACTTGCTGCAAATGTGATGCATAGCCAGACACCAGCTTCTGTTCCTGAAGAATCTTAGTCCATTCCTCATGAACAAAGGCCTCCACTTCACTAATATTCTTGTGTTTGTGGGCTGCAACTGCCTTTTTCAAATCCCACCAGAGATTTTCAATGGAGTTCAAGTCAGATGACTGTAATGGTCACTCTTCCTTCTTCAATCTTCCAGGACTTCTTCTGAAGCCAAGCCTTGGTGGACTCTGAAGTATGCTTGGGATCATTGTCCTGTTGGAAAGTCAAATAACGCAGAAGCTTCAGCTTCCTCACAGACAGCATGATATTTTCTCCCAGGATTTCCTGATACTTGATTGAATCCATCTTGTCCACATGCTGAAGGTTTCCATGCTTCACTAACTATAGTCAGGATGTTCTTTTCTGCTTATGCTTCATTCTTCCTCCTCCAGACATACCACTGATCCATAGGCCCGAAAAGTTCCAGTTTTGTTTCATTGCTCCACAGAACAGAATCCAAAAACCTTGATGATTTATTTATATAGTTTTAAGCAAATTGGTGCCAACTTTTCTTATGCTTTTGGGTCAGTAGTGGTGTACTTAATGGAGTTCAGACATGGAGCCCTTCAGAGTTTAGTATGCACCTTACTGTGGAAACTGAAACCTCAGTGTCTGCTGCCACCAAGTCCTGCTGCAGGTCTGTAAACATGCAAACTATGCTTCTAATTGTATCTGTGTGAACATTCAGTACCAATGATAGCTTTTATAAACTTTTTGGACAATTCTCTTAACTTGGCCATTGGAAAAAATGCATTTAGATGTCTGATGAGGAAAATAAAGGTTGGATGCAAAAAAGTAAAATGCTGATGTTTAATCTTTGCAGAGAGAGAGAGCCACGCAGATGAACAGCACTCAGAGGCAGATCACGATGGCTCTGAGGTACACAGAAAGTTACCAAGTCTTTATATCTGACAGAGCAGCTCATCAGTAGTGTATATTTTATAGGCACTTTTTTGTTGGAAAAAAGGGAGGCAGTGTGAGAAAAAGGAAGGAAGGGACAGAGAGACGCAGAATGGGCATTAGGGAGTTGAGGTCACAAATCATGTCGCGCCTGTAGAGCAGGAGGAAAATAAAGTCAACAAAGTAAGTGCATAGGAATCAGGAGGTCAAAGGTACCATAGACCTTGAGCATCAAAGAGAAGTTTGTTAAATCATAGAATGAGAATGCTCTAAATCTTGAGTTGGAATGTGGGAAAAAGCAAAAGGACCAATTAGTTATGCAGGGAAATGGACGACTGTTCAGAAGAGAATAGCTGATGTTCAGATAGTGAAATGTTATTTTCCATTACAGCCATATTTCTAACATGCAATCAAACGTCACCATCGACAATCCAGATATTTGAGGTGATCTCTCTCAAGCACACTTGATGCAACTAATGAAGTCCATGAGGCAACACGTGATTTGTAATTGTGTGCTCAGATGAGGATTTCTATTCAGGGGGTTGAATAATTTTGAAACTGCAGTTGTCACTGAAAGTAGGATTTAGTGTTGAATGTGTATAAAATCCTTGTAATATTAGTTTTAATTCACCATGTAAACTGTTCTTATGCAATTTCTTTCTTGCAAACACCTGAAAAATTAAACATTTTGCCAGAAAACCAGTGGGGGTTGAATAATTTTGTTTGCAACTCTAAGGCTAGATATACTTTAAATAAAAATAGCCTATTATACATTGTTCTCTGGCCTATATAACATATTGTACTGAAGTTTGGGGTCACACCTATACAGTAAAACTAACACAACCAATTTTCATTTTGTAAAAAAGGACTATAAGAATCATTAACTATTCTACTTATAATGAACCAAATAATACATTATTCCTGAACCTACAGATATCAAATATTGTGACACCATAAAAGAATACAGAATCTGTTCACAACCAGAGACAGTATCAACTCAAATGTTTAAAAAAACATTGTTTAGAATAAATATCAAGAAAAACTGTACATCAGTTAAGAATGTGGATCTGTGGAAAAGAGAAATTAAAATTATGTACTTCCCTTTTCAAACCCTGACTAAAATTTTGACTATTAATACATATATGAAGACAGAGTTATATATTTCATCTGGAGATAAAAGTATTTTTCTTGTTTTGATTATAAGGGTTTTTGTTGAGGACGAAATTATCAACCCCGTATGAAAATTTCACTGTTTTTAAAGTAGCTCCCATGTGCTGTTTAACAGAGCAAATAATTTTTAACACAGCTTTTTCAAAATATCCTAATTATATTGGATGCTTCTATTATTTGACTGTGCACACAGAAATGAAATTATTACACAAAACCCAAAAAACTATCAGGGTCAAAATTATTAGCCCCCTTAAGAACAGACCTTTTTATTGAGCCATAGCACAAACCACTCGTGCAATGATGTGCTTAACTGTGTAATGCTCAAAACTTTAAAAATCTCTCATTTGCAAAAGAAGAAGAATGGGCTGGGATTCCTCAGGAGACTCAGGAGGAAATAAAACTAGCATGTTTGAAAAAGCTGTGTTAAAAATTCTGTGCTCTGTTTAACAGCACGCGGGAGACACTTATGACATACAATGACATTTTCATAGGGGGGGCTAATAATTTCGTCCTCAAGTGTAAATCCTGTGCTGATGGGTAATGTTCAAATAACTGTGAAACATTGTACTGCACACACATTCTGTTTCAGCACACATTCTGTTTCAAGGACACAGAGGAAGGGAATCTTTTAATTAATACACACTGTCTTGCTCTCATCACTCCCGCACATTCTGTGATAACTACCCACACATCCTGTGATATCTACAAACCAACTTTATTATAACAACTCCATATATGGGCGGTCGGGAGTGGCGATGGCAACACACATAT
>JAFBJR010000121.1:6821618-6920969 GCA_016785285.1 Brachirus orientalis
AACTCTCTGACAGTCAACAGCGGTGGTACAAAATGTCTAGTGATGCTGTTCCACACTGCTCACTTGCAGTAAATGTAACAGGTGAGGCAAAGAATCTGGGCCCAATGTGTAAGACTGCAGTCTCCTGCAGCGATTTGATGCCTACGCAGATTCCTAGGGTACATTTCTCTCCATCTACCAAACTGTACAAAATCATGACTCACAGTGTTAATACAGGACAATCAGAACATGAACAATTGACTCGTTATCATGGACAAGGACGCACTGACCACTGCCACAATGCTTGCTGAAGTGCCCTCTACAGTGTGGGCACAGTCCAAACATGATGTTGGTTTTGATTCTGTGGCTGACCCTGTTCGACTTTCATTCAATACTGATGTCATTTGCAAACCTCAATATCCATTGAAGCCAGAAGCTGTTACCGGAATTAAGTCTACTATTGAAGGCCTCTTGGCCTCTGGTGTCTTGATACCCACTGTGTCACCTTGTAACACTCCTCTATTACCAGTGAAGAAACCCGATGGCGCTTACAGAATGGTCCATGACCTACGAGCCGTCAATGACTGTTGTACCACACCTCTGGTACCTGTTCCAAATCCCCTGGTGATTCTGAACAAGGGTTACCCACTCACAAATACTTTACAGTAATGGACCTTTCAAATGCCTTCTTTTGCATTCCTCTCCATCCAGACAGCAGACCTTACTTTGCCTTTACATTTCAAAACCAACAATACACCTATACACGTCTACCTCAAGGCTTTCTTTGTTCCCCAGGTCTTTTCAACCTGGCCTTGAAGCGCCACCTGTCTGACCTCATTTTGCCAGAAGGGGTTGAACTTGTCCAATATGTTGATGACCTTTTGGTAGCTGCTCCCTGTGCATCATCTTGCCTGGCAGCCACCAAACTCATTATTTGCCAGTTAGCCAGTGCTGGCTATAAGGTTTCTCATTCAAAACTTCAATGCTGTCGCCAATCTGTTACATTCTTAGGCAGACAGCTGACACCTACTGGTAAATGTTTCACGATGGACCAAATGACTTCCATTCTACAACATGCCCGCCCTGAAACTGTAAAACAAATTATGTCTTTTCTCGGTTTGGTCAACTACCACCGCACATTCATTCCCACTTTTACTGACCTTACTGAACCACTTCGACAGATGATGAAGGATGCAGGTTATTCCTGTCCTTCTGCACCTCTTACCTGGTCTCTTGAATCTGAACAAGCTTTCCAAGATTTGAAACGTTTAATTTCCAACTCAGTGGTCATGTCCACCCCGTCCTATGATAAACCATTCTACCTCGATGTAGCTGAAAGAGACGGCATTAATGCCGTTCTCTTCCAACAGAGAGGGAGGGGTAAAGGACGCTCAGAACGCGACATTTTGATGTACTACAGCGCCAAATTAGACACAGTGGAAAGAAGTCAACCAGTGTGCACAAGAGCAGCAGCAGCAATTGCCAAAGCCATTGTAAAAACAGAACATGTGGTCATGAACCACCCACTGACAGTCTTGACTAACCATGATACAGTAAGCTATGTTGAAGCAGCATCATTTTCAATGTCAGAACTTCGAAAACACAGACTTTTACGAATACTGACTCGACCAAACATAACTTACTAGTCACCTGACGTACTTATGGCAGAAGACATGACACCATTCCCAGTATACAACTGCGAAGAGAGAGTAATGGAAGATGTTAAACTAAGAAAAGACTTGCAACTGACTCCATTACAGGGAAATGACGTGAGGAAACTGTTTGTAGATGGATGTTGTTTCAGAGAGGAAACGTCAGGAGAACTGAGAGCAGGTTTTGCAATAGTGGAAAGGACAGGAGAAAATCAGAATCAGTGACTCTGGTCAGAGTCATTACCACCTGAGACTAAAGTATCTGCCCAAAAAGCTGAGTTAATGGCTATGTGCCAAGCGTTACAGCTGGCACAGGGACAAAAAGTTGAACTGTACACAGACTCTATGTATGTCTACAACCTAATTACCACAGATTTGGCTAGGATGCAGAGAGTAAATTGGCAAACATCCTCAGGAGCTCCCTGCAAACACACTGATTTGGTTCAACTATTAGCTGAAAATCTAATGCTGCCCGCACAAGTAGCCATATTCAAATGTGCAGCACACACAAATGCTCAAGATGAGAAATCAAAAGGTAATGAAGCTGCAGACATGGCAGCTAAACGAGCAGCAGTCTATCTCCCTGCCTATGGGCTCATGACAGTACAGGGAAAGGAGATAATAGATGACAGTCAGGAAAAGGATGATGTTGACGGTCCTACACGAAATCTAAAAGATGTAGCAACATTACAGGAAAAAGCAGGTCCATGGGAGCAATCAGTCTGGAAAAATGCAGGTGCCACAAGAGATGAAAAAGGAGTATGGCGTAGTCACACGGGAAAAATCATGCTTCCTATGGGAATAGCACATGATATTATAATGGAAGCACATGGTCTCACTCATGTAGGAATCCCAGAAACAATTCGCAGACTACAGAGATGGGGACATCCTAAATTAAATGAGATAGTGAGACAAAAACTTAGACAATGTAAAATATGTGGTGAATACAATCCTAAACCAACAATGACATTGTCAAAAGGTGTTTTTCCATTACCTGAAGGGCCAGGACAACAACTAGTCATAGAATACACTGACATGGGGCCTGATAACAGAGTAAGAGGTTATAGGTACCTACTGGTTGCAATAGATGCCTTTTCCGGCTGGATAGAGGCTACACCTGCTAAGAAAGAGGACTCTGTAACTGTTACAGAGTTTCTCATAAACAAATGGATTCCACGTCATGGGTTCCCAAAAGTAATCAGATCAGATAATGGTTCTCACTTTAAAAATTCAGACTTGAGAAAGGTAGAGACACACTTTGGTATCAAGCACAAATTCGGCACCGTATACCACCCCCAGAGTCAGGGACTAGGGAACGGGCTAATGGGGTGCTAAAGACCAAATTGGCTAAAGTAATGGCATCGACAAAGCTTTCGTGGGTGGACGCACTCCCGATAGTTTTGCATGATGTCAGAAACTCACCAAAATCAGGAGCAGGTGGTTACACTCCATTTGAGTTACAGTATGGGCGTACATGGCAGCCCCCAGCTGGAGGGCTGACCCCGGAACTGGATGAACGGGAAATAAAGGGGTTCACACCAGACTACTGGTGCGCGTTAACTAACTCCTTAGCTTAGATTCGATCTTTCAGGTCCAGTAACACTGTCCCTGAGTCTACTGATGACCCACCTGTAGATACACCCGGCTGGGTGTACATAAAGCACCAGAAGCGCACCTGGACGGAACCCAGGTGGATTGGCCCATGTAAGGTTGTTCAATCTACATTTCACGCTGTGAAGGTTGAGAACCGCGACGTCTGGTACCATCTCCACTGCTGTGCCAAGGCTGAGGAACCAGACCGGGAAATTGTGGTCCCGATGGACGCCTGGACCTCTGACGAAGAAGGTGGTGAATCTTGAGGTGCAAAAAGGGATTTCAGGGCACATCACACCCCTGAGGTCTGAAGAGAGACACTGTTAGTTCCAGGTGTGTGGGCATCAAGTGCTAGAAACCTCTGAACCCACACTCTGATTCTCACTCACGGACGAGAACAGATGTCACATATAGACATATAAAAGGTCACCAGAAGACGTCTCTACAATTGCTATAGTGGGACACGGTGCAAGACCGACCCCACACCCATGAACTGTGTTTAAAGGTCCTATAAAAATTATGTTTTAAGATTGAGTTTTGTACCCTGTTAAGTGCCGACTATATTGTTTGGATGATTCTGATTGCACTTATAAATGAAATTTCTGTTTTTATTGATTAACCATTCTTTCTTTTCTACAGGTGTTTATTACATGACATTGTAAGTTTGTTGACACACAGTTTTGGCGATTAAGGGTTTTAATGTTCAGTCGTGCTTGATAAATGAGCAGATAAGGTGTTGGCAATGGACAGACGACCATGGAACCCCCTTCGCCCATACTGTGGTATGAGAAGAACATTGTGCTGTCATTGTTGTTTTTACTCTTGATGTGTGGCAAAACAAAGTTTTGCCAAGAGAGGGACTGTTAAAATTACTTCACTTTACTACTGCTAAAAAACACACTGTTGAATTACTGTGTCCATCACTGTTTCTTTGCACTGTTAAAAACTGTTCAAATAACTGTGAAATATTGTACTGCACACACATTCTGTTTCAGCACACATTCTGTTTCAAGGACACAGAGGAAGGGAATCTTTTAATTAATACACACTGTCTTGCTCTCATCACTCCCGCACATTCTGTGATAACTACCCACACATCCTGTGATATCTACAAACCAACTTTATTATAACAACTCCATATATGGGCGGTCGGGAGTGGCGATGACAAAACACATATTCCTTTACTGTTCTTTGTTTCGGGGTCTGTTTGCTCTGACTCCTAGAGAGGGAGACACGATCCCATTGAGGTGACCTGTCTGTCGGACCACAGAGATCTCTGTAAGTTTTGTGCACAAATAAATTGTATCTGTTGAAACTTTCATTCCATTGTTGTGCCTTGGATTCTCTAGTATTAACCAGAGGTTTTTCCTGTTTATCTCTCATCACGCACCAACGGGCGGTTGGGCCCGCGGGTCCTGACGGACTCCAAAATCGACAGTAACAAATGTACTTCATGTACAGTAGGCAAAATAAGCTTAAGCTTCAGCCTACACCTTTTCAGTCCATTTCTTTATGAGAGAATTCTGCTCTTTAAATCATAAGAATTTGTGTTTATGTCTCAACAAATGTAGCTGCATTTACTTGTGAATATAACTGATATAAATTAACACTAACAAATAAATACTATAATACAGAAAGCAATGTGATTAATTCATAAAAAAAGTGGGAGGTAAAAATATTCATTCATACATAAATATGGACGTTAAAGACAAATGTGTCAAGAAATTGATAAATTAAAAACTGTATATATTTACATTGTGTATAACAAGGTTTTTCTGAAACAAGTCTATGTTTACATTATTTTATTATATTTCCCAATACATTCATTGACTGCTTTATTCATCTATATCAACACTTAATATTCTTTTATTGTAACATTTTATTCCTGTATTTGTCCATAATGTACTTTGATGACATCACTTAAAAGCTATTGGTGAATCTGTGCTAAAGCTGGCAGACTGATATTACTATAGTACTAGTCAGGCTCTCCACCCCATGAACAGCTTTCTGCCAAATTTAGGCAGGGTGGAAAAAAAAAAACGGTGTCAGCAATGGATGCATGCTGGTTGGAGGCTGCATTTCTGCAAATGGAATAGGGGATTTGGCCAGATGTCTGATGTAAATAAGGCATATCCATCCACCTCACCACTGTCACACTTCAAAACAAAACATTTTCTTTTATTTTTGTTGTTACATCGACGCCTTACCTTCCGACATGAGTGACAACAGTGAAACCCAGCCACATTACTTTTAACGGGCTTTTCAATGTGCACATTTCTTGAAATGCAAATGAAGCCTGAGTAATGAAAATTAAACAATTCATATTTAAATAACAGCTTGCACAGTTTGAAATTACTTCAATATTTTTCTTGAATGGATATTGTAGTGAGCATTGTTCTCCCAGTTTAATAAGCTGATTAAACATGATAAAATGAATTGAACTGGGTAGTGTGATTAATCTAGCAGAACTATCAGACAGGGCTGGGAATTGCAGGATAACTCATGGTACTACACATGGGTTTTCCTGCAATATCTTACCGGCCTGGACAATGATATATTGCAATATGGATATTTTGTCACACTGTAGTGTCAGCACAGCTATGCTATAATCATGCAGTTTAATCTTTCATGATTATCTTAATATTTCAAAGCCATCTTTTCGAATGACACTGCCATCTCGGCTATATAACAAAAAAGGACCATACAAAAATAATTAAAAGTTTCCCTTTTACAATACTATAATACTTCTAACTGATAATGTCAGGGAAAAATGAAAGTGTAGTCTTCTGATGCTGTGATTTTTTCCACATCTGTCGCTCGATCTCCTGCCTTTCCCTGAAAGAAAAAAATAATGACCTATTTGGTATGCAATTAGAAAAAAATTGTTTTTTTAATGTTAATAATCATTAAACTCTTACCTGTTGCTTAAACATCGTCCTTTCAGATACTTCTCCTCTGCCTTTTTTACAGAGACATCTTCAACCCCAGCAATAGCATAGATGATGGCCTGGACAAAAAGACATTAATTGTCTTAGGCATCTGTAAGGGAAAACTATTATTTGGCCTTCTTTAGCTTATATACAACTTATATATTTCTAGATACAAACCTACAAACTCGTTATAGACCAGCTGCAACTCACAAATCACATATCCTTCAATAAGGCCTGTGTGCAACCTTGGCTCCCATAAATTCTCTACAGTGTTCTCTCCTGTATCATTGTTGCTCCTAAATCAGCTGAGGGAAAAGACAGATAACACAGTGGAATGCAGTCTTCCCCATGGTTCTCTCTAGTTATCAGTAGTCGAAGCCACCGACACCTTGACCTGTAGCCTTTCCTCCAAGCTAGGAAGTCCTATACCTTAACTCTAGCAGAATGAGAGACAATGCCTAACTGTTAACATCTTGTTGTTCCATGTTTGGCATTGTGTTAATTCTCCTCTGTACTGAGCTGTACTAGAAAGAAGCACATAAATAAATATTCATGTCTATATTTGTCAAAGCTTTGGACGAGCACCTCAGGAAGAAGCACATCCAGGACAAAGAGGACACGATCGGTGGACACCACCTCAGCCAGGCAATGAGTATTGGCAATCTCTGTGGCGTACAGCTCGTTTAGGTACCCGTACACCTGGTCTAATTGATCTTCATCTTCCAGGTATGTGTTCACCACCCGTTTCCGACTGGTTCCCAGAAAAGAGCGAAGCCATCTGGACTGCTGCTGTCCACGGATAACAGCCTGTAACAGGAAAGACATGGTAGAAGGCTTTGCATATCACAATGATGTAAATAAATGGCATTGAACTGAAGGCAATTTGGAGATGAATTTTGATGCACTCTTACTATTTAAATGCACTTGGGTGAATACATTATAGTTGGGGATGAAATTATAAGCCCCCCTATGAAAATGTACAAGTATCTCCCACGTGCTGTTAGAGTAATAAATAATTAATAAAAAAAAATAAAAAAATAATTTTTAATGCAACTTTTTAAAAACATCCTAGTTTTATTTATTTCCATTACTTGACTTTACACATAGAAATGAAATTATTACACAGCCCCCTCAAGAACTAACCTTTTTTATTGAGCCATAACACAAACCACTCTTGTGCAATGATGTGCTTAACTGTGTAATGCTCAAAACTAAAAGTTACAACTGAGGGTTTATCTCCGAATTTACACACAGTATAAAATCTTTAGTAAGGGTTTGAGCTGTCACTTGAGAAAGCATCATGCCAAAAACAAAAGAAATTAGTTTAGACTTGAGAAAAGGGATTGTTGATGCTCAAAAATCAGGAGAAGAATATACAAAGTTATCACAGTGTTTCCAAGTGTCAAGAACTGGAGTGAGAAGCGTCATCAAGAAATTCAAAGAGAGCCACACAATACAGAACAAGCCTGGCAGAGGTAGGAAGAGAAAGATTTCAAAGTCTAAGATGTGTCTAAAGACCCCAGAACAACTGCCAAGACACTAGTGAAGGACTTAGACCAAACAAGAACTCTTTGTCCATAGAGACATAATTTATGTTTGGAGAAAGAAGAAGAAAGCGTCGTATAACCCTGCTGTGGGGATGTTTCAGTGTGTCTGTAACTGGGAATCTCATGAAGGTGGAAGCAATCATGAAGAAAGAAGGATATGTGATGAGTTTGAAAGAAAACCTGAAGCAGTCAGCAGCAAAACTGGGTCGCTCCTGGTGACGAACTACATCTAGAAGACCAAAGTGACTTAAATCCCATTGAAAATCTTTGGGGTGAACGGAAGATTTGCCAAAGAAGAATGGGCTGGGATTCCTCTGGAGTGTCAAAGACTGGTTGAAAAGTACAACAAACGACTGCAGGCTGTTATCCAGCAAAAAGGATACACAATTGACTATTAACATTAGGGGGCTAATAATTTTGATTCTGGCAGTTTTTGGTTTTTGTGGAATAATTTCATTTTTGTGTACAAAGTCAAAACATGGAAGCATCTAAAAAAAAACTAGGACATTTGAAAAAGCTGTGTTAAAAAGTCTTTGCTCTAACAGCATGTGGGAGATACTTACCAGGGAAAATAAGTCACAAGTCATAAGTCAGTCACTTTGAAGATTGGTCAGCAGTCCTAGCTGTGTGCATTTGCATTTCAAAGGAAATCATAAAGGGAAAAGAAATGTTTGCTCATAAAAAAGGACAAAAGCATCTTGGTACATCATTGACATTTGTTAGGATCGGGATAGATAGAAGATTGCCTTAGTAAGACTGCTTTAGCTAGTCATAGCTAATAACGGACCAGATGAAATGTGGGCGCATTTATGGAGACTGAAACAGAAGTGTGCAGTTACACAAGCGTCTGTAATGAAGCTGCTGCCGTCAACTGAAGAGGAAACTTGCAAGGATGATTTGCATTGTAATCACCTGCAAGAGCTACTGTCTATGTTGACTGTGAAGGAAGTGAGTCTCCAGGAACTGGGTCACGATACTGAAATGGAGATACCAATGGACGAGCTGGACGCAGATTTAATAAAATCCATTGATTATCGGGACAACATTTACCCCTGGAAAGCCCGTGCACAAGAGATAATGAACAAGTTGGACACTGACACCACGGCTGAAAAGAGCTCATCCAGACTGGGTGATGTGAGTACATGTGCAAGTAGACCCAAAGTAAAGTTACCCAGGCTGTATATTAACAAATATGATGGTGACATATCAGAGTGACATGAAACCAGTTGGAACCAGGTGCTATTCATGAAAACAGCAAGCAGAAAAGCTAGTGTATCTTTTAGGAACCAATAGTTTAGTTTAGATTTTGTTTAAATGATTAATGCAGCATTAAATGTTATAGTATAATATGTGAATAGTAAAAGTTTTGACCATTGACCTTAAGCACACCTGAGTAGTTACTCTTAATGGGGAAGGAATGTGGAACTTTGGACCTTTGAGCTTATCACTGAGTACCTTTGATGTTACATGATAGCTATGATAGTATACATTGATCATGTATCCCCTGCTTGAATGGTGGTGTGTTTGGTTTTATTTTAAATTGTTATGTTACTGTTAAAGTTACAAACCATCATCTACGGACTTGGAACGTCAAAGAATTTTCATGTGTTGTGTTAGGTCTGGGAGAAGCACGGATACACAGTATGCGGATGGAAATATAACCTGAATGTATGGCAAGTGGAAATAAACGTGCAAAATCTTTACATCACTCTTCTATGACTTGGTGAGTAAGGAATAGAAACAGTACATATGAGTCAAGCGGTCTAAACCTGCCTACTGCTAACAACTTTGAGTGGCTTTGAAATTAAGTTTTGTTTGCCACCACATCTCTCAAGTAATATCTTGTGGGTCCAGCAGCAAGAGCCATCACAGGGCTGAAGATAACACGAGCTAAATGAGAAGAAAGGATCCGATTGTGAATGCACATATGGACAAGTTACTAAACCTGACTCCTGTTAAAAGATCTTCAAGAGATAAAGGCTTTAAAGACAACTTTGATGATGAATGTAAAGTCCAGATCCAAGGCTAGGAGTCTCTAGTAGTTTCAGACACATAGGAGGGGAGGATTGTTGTGCCTGATGTTGCTCAAGATGATCCCAGATGATCTTGTGCTAACAAATACATGTGGAGAAGACTCAAGTAATGAGATGACGTTTCCAGAGGTCATAGCTTTCATACAGCAAGAGGTGGAAAGCTGAGAACATGCCATGATCTGAACTAAAACAAGAAACCAGCAACGTTATAAATCAGATTCAGCAAGTGGAAAACCCAAAAGGCCAAACTTAACCATCAGCTGCAGCACTTTACACAAGCAGTCAAAACCCTCTTCAAGCCTACATATTCTGCGATAGACAAGTCACAAATCAGCAATGTGTACAGATGACATACTCACTGCACATAAGGAAAAATTAAAGAAAATTGGATGGTGTTTTGTATGCATGGGACAGCTATACGTCGCCAAATTCTGCAGAACCAAAAGGAGTGTCATGCAGCATATGAGGACGGAGACATCAACCCACGTTGTGTGACAGACACAAACAAAATAAACCTTCAAATTGCTCCCAACAGACAAGTGATACTGTCATTCAAGAGACAAACAACGTGGTCATCTCCTATGTGGCTCCCTGGATTACCAACTATGAAAAGGGAGACTTTAAAGCTTCACACCTTTGGCAGCAATGCTACAGTTACAAGGCAACACAATTTTGTTAAACTAATCCTGCAAAATATCTGTGACAAGAGTCAATCCTCAAAATTGAAGCTGTGGAAACACCATATGTTAACTCTGCCGTCATGCAGGTTCCTGAAGCACAAATCCAGAAACAGCTCAGTCAGTAGACGGTGACTCCGTTAGTTGTATGCAAGCATATAAAAAAAATAGCCTATTTCACACTCAATAACTAGTTTAAGGTCTTCTTCAATACAGCACAAAGTAATGTTTGTTACTGATACCCAAATCCACCACAAAGCAGGGGAGACTTTAGGGCATGGCTATGGTCAGCAGTTCACAAAAGGATGATGTGGTGGGCTGACACTTGACCTTTGACATCCAAAATCTAATCAATTCATCCTCAAGTCCAAGACAATATTTGAACCATATTTGAAAGGATTCTCTAAAGACGTTTTAAGATACTGTGTAGATAAAAGTAGGACATAGGGGCAACCCGAAATCAAATGAGAAGCTTCATCAATCGTACCAGAAGGTGTTCTTCCACCCTGCACTGCTTGACAATAAAATCTACGAGTTTTAGAGTAGCACGGTTGTGGGCAGATTGAGTCCGGTCCGGCAGCAGCCTCTTTGAACACCTGCTCACGTTCTGCTGCTGTTCACTGGAGTCATCGGCAAGAGTATCATCGTCACATGACTCCACCAGTATCGAATCACTGGAGATTGTGAGTCTCTCCGAGGATTCCTGTGGGTACGTTCTCCGCATAGGATAGCCTGAAACAATTCAAAGCCTTGTGAGAACCAAGCAGGGCCAGGGGTGAACCTCAAGCAGCTGTATCCTCTGTGAAAGTCAATCCAACTTACTTATGTCATGAGCAAAGTACTCGATGAAAGAGCCAGAAAATGAGCCACATGCTGCAAAGATAAAACATAAGCATAAAGAAAATAATTCAGTTATATAGGAACAACACATTTTCATAAAATACATGTCAACATTCATTGATTATTTGTTTCTGTCTGCAACAGAAAATACTTACCAATCCGTATTGTGTAGTCCTCTATAAGGTCTGTGGACCACTTAATTGCAGTGTCATACTTTTCTTTGGCTTGACACTGTGGCAAAAAAATACGAAAGACAGAGATAGTTTGGGAATGTGTAAGGAAAACACCTTCGATCAGAAGACTAACTACATTTTGAGAAGTTCTTACCACGAGTTCATCGGCTTCTTTGCAGTCAAAAGGCTTTAGACTTTTCAGAGCTACAGAAAACCTTAAAGAAACAAACAACAAAAACGTCAAGCTCAGTATTTCCTACAAATATCTTGATTTGTGTTGTCTGATTGATCAGTCTTTATCTTCCATACAAATATTTCTTTAGTCAATACTTGACTAAAGAAATATTTTGTATATTTGTAGTTTAAGTTGATTCTAAGATGATTTGTAGTAGTGATTCTGTCATAGTTTTGTATTTCATTGTACAGAGAATAGTTTTACAACCAGATGAAAAAAACCAAACCACAAATCCCACTGATAATGTTTGTGTAAGCCACTACCATCTCTGCATCCTGAACTAGTGTTATGTAGTGATATTTATGTCAACTGTGGTTTCCATTTGTCTGTCTTTCTCTGCTGGACCCAAGCATTTCATTTAACAGATCTCAGTGTCTTTGCTCAGGCTACAACAGGTTGTGGTATGTGTATACATTTTAAGATTATAAATAAAAACTTTAAACACTGTTTTTTATGTTCAGACTAGAAGCATTCTTCCACAAAGCAGCAAGAGAAAAAAACCCCATTTTATTTCTTACCCTTTCTTCTGGTGAATCATCAGGTCATCAATGAATATTATGCTGGCTCTTTTCTGCTTACGGTTTACACTTTTTACCTGCAAAGTAAACAATTTAAATTATTATGGCTTGATATTCATGACTTCAAGCTTCTCTTATGTGAGCCTTTGTGTTCAGGATGAAGGAAACATCTTAAACAATTTAAATCTTTTTCATCTAAAAACCAACCAACCAACACTACACAGGTTTTTACACTCACCAGTGCAGGCCAGAATGGATAATTTCTCATTTTGTGCCACACAAATGCACCTTCTTTAATAGATAGAGGCTCTGAAACACAAGAGTAGTATGTAAACGTAATCCAGTCTACAGTTGCATAATGATTCCTAATGAAGGTTATTTACATTCACCAACTAAATTCTCACTGTTGTTAATCTCCATCAAGAAACTAGGTAGATCTTCCTCTAGCTCCTCCTCAGTTTCCTGTTCTTCCTGGAAAGACAAAGATGGCACCGGTTCCCTATAAGGACTCAGCTCTATCGACAGATCTGAAGACAGCAATATCTCATCTGTTTGTTGGGTGGAAGAAGAAGAGTAACAACACAAAATAATTAAAAGGAGATAACTTTATTCACTCACTCACTCATTTTCTACCGCTTTATCCACTGGAGGTCGCGGGGGCGCTGGTGCCTAACTCCAGCTGACAGGCGACCTGTCCAGGGTGTACCCTGCCTTTCGCCCTATGTCAGCTGGGATTAGCACCAGCGCCCCCCCGCCACCCTCAGTGGAGGATAAAGCGGTAGAAAATGAGTGAGAGGTGCTGTATCAGTAGTAGTTGGTAATATAGCAAAAAATAACTACACACTGCACAAAATATTTAAAGAAATAGATTTTTGAGGTCACAGTGTATGAAGTACTTATTCATACAGTGTTTTACATACAATATTTACAAGCGACTGCACTTTGTGCTCTCCCTGTGCTGAGAAGCAGCTTGGGTCACCTTGTGCATGAGGGAAAAAAGGTTTACCTAATATAATCTATGAAACATGAATTTTTTTTTTCTGTTTTGTCGATGGGCTGTCCAACAGCAAGGTAAAGCTGAGATGGCAGCCAATGAGGTTGCAGCACTGTGCCTGCCAACCTGCCTCCAGCTGATTCTGAGCACAGGAAGCACAGAGGGTGAAGTCACATCTATGTAACACACTATGTTTAACTATATCATAGATACCCACTTCAAAAATCATTCAATTAATCATTCATTCAATTATCCATTCAATACATCTTGTAACACTAAACAATATGCACAGTTCATTTTACTTTAAAGATTGTAAAGCATATGAATGAGACATTCAGGAGGTATTGGTAATACTACCTTGTTCTGTTGTATTAGGCTTCAGTTCAAATCTTGGTCTTGAGCGTTGAGTGGTATCCCTCTGCAAAGTCCGCCTCTCAGTCTTGCACATCTTGCCATGCTGGCGCTTGATTTGTGGTCCTCTAGTTTTACTACAGGTTTGTTTTTGCTCCTTCCGGCCCTTTGTTCTGAGCTGTCTTGGCTGTGGATCAGAACGCCTACTGCATTTGCTTATAGGTTTTAATTTGCAGCATTGTGGATCTGATACCTACAACAGAGCAGTTCAATAATTAATGAAAGAAATTGGGCTGAAAATAAAGAAGCAATATTCATGAGAAAAGATGATCAATCAATTAATTGGGTGAAGACCTCAGTGTATTCTAGTTCTGCCGGTGTGGCTTCAGATGGAGACTTTGAAATACTAGTCGGGCTGTCACTGACGCAGCTTTGCACTGGTGAGGAGGTCCAGCAGATGTCTTTCTTCAGTCTGGTTCGTTTCCTACCTCTTTGAGCACTGTTCGGTGAGGAACATGCTGAAGGCATGCAAATGATGGAAACATCATTGCTTAACATGGCATTTGATTCCTCTGTGTTTGAAGTTACATTTTCTGCTGTTGTCTTCTTACGTTTCCTGTTCCCTGTTTTTGAAGATCCCCCTGAAAGATATTTATAATGTCATCTGGTCCTCACTGTTCAAAAAGATTAATCTGGATTAAAATGCTCTGAACATCCAGATCCTCAATGACACCATGAATCAAAAATCATTGTACTTTTGCAAATAGTTGCAAATAGTCCACAGGCCCTCACAATCCCTGTGCACATCAGGGAGTGTTACTTGAAAGGTGCTGTTCTTCCTTTGCCAACTAGGCAGCACCAGAGAAAAGCCATAAATAATACACTATCTTGGAGTATATCAAGTGCAGAATAAATGTGTAGCAAATTTTCATAAGTAGAAGTCCACCTAAGGACTGCAGTTAAAGAAACGGCCAATTAATTTAGGAACACCCATGTGCATAACTAATAAAACATTTTTAATACGCCTGATACAAGCACATGCAAGGAATCAAATATGCATTCTTTTTTTCCTAATAAGGAGAAGAAAACAATCTGTTCCTCGGGTCTGAAAATCCTATTATGCAAAATCCAATCAGATTACCTCTGAATTACCAATGAACTGAGACGCTTCTTATTTGTCTCAGAACACTGAAGAGGCTATAATGCATTTTAAATTCCAGACGAAACTAATGTCAGATATGTAAAGGTAACATGTAGAGTTACCTTTCATTGTTGGCATTTTCCTCTCTTAGGAGACTTCCCTCCAGTTCATTGGACCAGGACCTAGCGATTATTTCATTTACCTGGGCAGAACACACAGGAGGTTAAGACAGAAAAGAAAAGGCAAAAGATGACCATTCACACAGTTGTCTTTGATCACAGCCTTTCAAATATCAAGAGGTATTCCACAGCTATTCCTGCAGCCTTCTGCTTACAGAGCAAAAGCAGGTTTGTTTACTGTATATTCATTATCAGAGGAGGAAAAAAATGGAGAAAAATATTTATGTATTCATATGTATACACATACATACAGAAAATGAAAATTTAGCACAATAGAAATAAATGAGTTAATAAGTTTAGTCTTTGGAAACTATAGTTATTCATATTCATTTCTAAACAACAATATCCAAACTTAGGAAGAGTTCAGAAATGAAGATTTGGTGGAATGAGCCTGACTGATACTTAATTACAGCTTTCGTGCATCTTGAAATGCCACACCACTCATATTCCTGCTGATTGATATGCCACTCCCAGTGGAAAATAATCTAGCAGATTTTTCTTTGTGAGGGATGCATGAATTAACCACTTGCAAAGTCTGTTTCCTTTGGCTCTGACAATGTATCCCAACTCTAGAGAAAGCTTTTTTTCCTTTTACAATGGGACACAGCTACCTGATTTCAACCTTGTTAAAGCACCACTGAATCATCACCGATCCTACACCAAATTTTACAGTGGGTGTGAGACTGTGTCTTGAAGGCTTTTTGAGGTGCTGGGCAAAGCTGAAAAGTAGATTCATCAGAGGAGATGACCACACTACAGCCTGGCTCCTCTCTGTTTTTCCATGAATGAAGGGCTTTTCCTGGCTTTGCATGCCTTCAGCCCTGCACTCACAAAGTCTGTTTTGAACCGTTATTGTCTTGCACCTTACTATAACTGCATCTTGACATTGACTGTGTAGGTCAAATGAGGCCATTCTACAGTTTTAAGTGGCATTCGAATGAGATGTTGGTCATCCTGGTCAGTAGGGAGTTGTCTTTGCCCTTTGCCAGTCTGTCTTTTGTTGTCACCAATGGCCTCTGCTTAATTTTCTTTATTTAAACTGCTGTGATAGTGGTTAGCACTCTTGATCAAAGACCTGGGTTCGCGACCTGGTCGGAACAAGGGCCTTTCTGCATGGAGTTTGCATGTTCTCCCCATGCGTGGGTGTGGGTTTTCTCCGGGTTCTCCGGCCTCCTCCCACGGTCCAAAAACATGCGGATTTGGAGATTAAGCCAATTGGACACTAAATTGTGTGAATGTGAGAGTGAATGGTTGTTTGTCTCTATGTGGCCCTGTAATGGACTGGCGACCGGTCCAGGGTGTACCCTGCCTCTCGCACCTATGTCATGGTGAGTAAGCTGCTGTCTTTGAAAGCTTGAAGATAGGAGCAGCCTGATACTGTTTTCTACTGCCAGTAAAGACAGAATAAAACCCTTCTTCGCAAATGTCTCTATCGTTTCAACTGTTAAGGTAGGACTATTTTGGTGTGGTTCAAATCCAGCTGATCCTATGGTAAATGATAGGGTGGACCACAGAAGCACATATCATACTTTTCCTTGTATAATGATCAGCTAAACAGGGCCATGTGACTGTATGGGAAATCAGCATATAATGGAACAGCAAGGCTACCATATGTTTAACAATATTACCATATGACAAACTGATTTATGACTTGTGTTTTTATTTGATGGAGCTGAGAGTTAACAGGCAAGCAGCCCCATGTGGTAGATTGTTTAATTTACGATATTCAATAAACAAACATACATCATATGAGTAGCATATGAAGGGTGTAGATGCGTGACGTACCAAACAAACAAAACACTTCACTGCTAAAAACGACCAAACACTCGCGGTTGTGTGGTGCACAATACATGACCAGATGAATGCAAGAAAACCTGTCGACACACAGATCAACAGGCCACCCACCTTTAAATGGAGCTACTAGCTTCCTACTCCAGCTCACATAAAGTGAACTCTTCTGTCGCATCGCTCGTCAAAGTGCATTAACACCACAGTTAAGTCCTTCGACCTCCCCTGCCTCCACAGACACAAAAATCCTAATAATAATGAAACAGTTTTCAACACAGTTTTATGCAGACCATATCATAAACAACTCTTCTGCCAGCCCCCTTTTCTTCTTCTACATCTTATATAGCGGTTGGCAAACACCGGTTTGGAATCCGGGGGCTGGATCCTGGAAGTACGCAGCCGACGGAGGAGGCGGGAAATAGTGCGCTACGTGAAATGACACGGTCCAGTCCTGCCGGAGGGGGGAGTGGGGCGCGCTTACCCTTTCTTCCTCTACTAATAAATTCCAGCAGGCTGCACACCGAGTGCTTAACTACTGCCATCTACAGTTCAAACTCCTAAATCAGAGTTCTTCTGCTCCTTGAAGTCTGACTGATTTAAGCCGTAATCAGCCAAAACATCCTGAAAATCGGATAAATATAAACATTTGATGTAAAATAAAATAAAATAAAATAAAATAAAATAAAATAAAATAAAATAAAATAAAATAAAATATATTTTATTTAGAACTAAATGTATTACTATTTAGTGTTTTTGTCAGTTCTAGTTTTTTTGTTGTACCAATTTATCAGTTTTGTGATTATTATTTTTGAGAAGACCCTCAAGTTAATATTCCTTTTTAAATACTTCATGTAATACTGGAATAAATGTAGATGACACTGGTGTGTGATGTATCACAGGCTGAGAGACAAACATGGACAAGACAAACAATTTCCCTTAAATGTGGCAAACCTGGAATATGATTTACAAATATAACTTATCTCCTCACAGATTTATGACGTGAACAACAGATAGAATAAAACATTATTTCTAAGACAATATTTTAACAACAACATCATATATGTAAGTCAACTAACCAATATATTTACTCTATATTTATTAATTATTCACAGCAGATACTTTAATTTCAGAACATTTTTTTTTCCCTCAAATGAAGAAACAATTAACAAACATTATTATGTTTTCTAAGTCAAAAGTGTTAGGTTTCTGGCTGTGGATTTATAATTGTTCCTCAGTGTGGAGTAATTGGGATCACGGGAGTTATTATAGTTTTGATATATTAGATAGAGGTTTATCACTCATTTGTCTGTTACCACAGTTATCACCACAGATCATGTGTTTGTTTTACCTCTCATTTGTCTGCCTTTACCCATGTCACTCTACACCAGTCTTATTTTTTGTGATCTAAAAGACCAGTCATACTGTTCAGCTCAAACCAGCAGAGGACACTGTGTTACCACGTTTATACTGCTTACTACTACCAGTGATACCTGACAGTGTCTACATGCTCTAAATGACTGACGTAAACTGTGTGTATGAGCGCGCACAGAATAGTGAATTTGCATAGTTTGTGCATGCATGCATGCATGTCAATATACTCTAAACTGCAAGGTAACACACAAAGAAACCAGGAGCAGTGGGTCAACGTGCAGAAAAACATCTGCTTTACATTCATTTAGACCCTGTCAGGAAAATAGATAAGCTCTGTTGCACATTTCTACTGTCTGACAGTAGAATGTGCTCTCTACAGTACCAGCTGACAATAAAATGATGAGTTTTATTTAAAGCTGCCTCAGGAAGATGAGTGAATTTGAGATTTGAAAGAAGATGCTATATTAAAGTAGCAAGAGAAATCTATTAGATTTGTGAGGTCTCTGTATGATACAGCTTATATTTATTTGTTGATTTAATCCTTATCTAATCTCATTGAGATCAAGACATCTTTAATTATTAGGAAAAAAACACAAATAATTAAACATATCAGCTTGCAAAAAATTTTTTAAAATGGGGATGTAACTGAGACCGAGCACAGTTTTGGAGTTCATTCACAGAGCATACACAGAGCATAGCACCTGTCATCAGTGCAAACTCAAGGGATATCAAAGTTACTCCATCTTAGGATCTTGTATAAGTGAGATCAGAGAAGTGAGATTGTAAGGGCTTTATATGAAAAGCACAAGATTCATATTTTTGTAGGGGTGTCCATCTCATCTTCAGGTATAATAAACAGTGGTGAGTCTGTGTGTTTGTGATAAAACACAGTGCACCCTGATACATGGTTCAGGGTGCACTGTGCACTGGAGTGTGGGGGTCAGTGGGGCAGTATGACAATATCACATGTCTCTCCATTGTCAATTCGAGACATGAAGTTTGACTGGACAAGGGTTTTATAGGTGGAGGAGGATAATCATCCCATGATTCTGTATATGAAGCCCACCCGATGTCCGTGAAAGGTCCTCTCCATGAATTCATCTCTGTGACAAACAGTCTTGTCTTAGACACACACATAACACACAGCAGGTGCAAAAACAACTTTTGGAGGGAGCCCTCACACAATGTCATTACAGACTTGTTTACACTCACACCAAGCTCACTAAAGGGTTGAATGTTCACCAGCTCGATAGTGAAGCAAGAAAGCTGCAACAGGCTGGAGTATGACTGAGAGCACCTAGAAGTGCTAAAGAAAAGTGAGAAAGACGATTCTGATTCCCACCCACCCCCGCCAAAAAAGAATGCTAGGATCTGTGCTCATCACAACTAGATGGCCACAAGCTTGGTGAGGTTGAGTATGATATCCCTCCCCTTCTTTTTGCCCGGGGCCCCCAAAGTCTCTTGATATGTCCCTGCAACAACGTTTGCTCTTTATTCAGTCAGAACTTAAGTCCTACCTAACATAATATTATAATTATAAGGTTAAAAAATATGGAATTGTAATTTTGTCCTAACAGACAAACTGAATGTGATTTGATTCTTAAGTCAAGCTTTAGTTCAATATTCATTGTGTAACATATTTAAAAGATGATTGGGCATTATAAGTGCTGTATCCTACAGCATGAATTAAATACTTCCAACAGGAACACAATCTCTGACATTAAAATAGTTAAATAAAAACCCGTGACAATTTCACGTCTGTGCAGCATATCCTAAATTGCAGTTTTTGCCATTTGCTTCCGGTGCTGTTTCAAATTCACCTCACTGGGTAGCCTAATATAGTAAATACTGACAACAGACTGCAGCAGGTTACCTGCCAGTCAGCTGCAACCTCTGGATGTGTATTGGCCTGTAGCGGATGAGGGACAGAAGGCCCCGCCCCTCCTCCAGATGTGCGCTCCTCTCCTCCTCCCTCACTCCACCGCTCGCTTCAGCAGAGTGCGGAGCTGAGGGAAGTCAACAGGAGGGTCTGGATATTCACACCTCAACTCCAGACAGCGAGCCTCTGACCCTGATCATACAAGTTAACCGCGTCGTATCCTTGTTGGAAACACACGAATTCGGAGTGGTGCGTGGGAACCTGGTCCGTCTTGCTGCGTGTGTGTTTCACCTGGGCAGCCGGAGACGCATAGCTGATGGAGCAGGGAGGAGGCAGAACGGAGTGTGGAGCGCTCTTGAGCAGAGAGCCGCGTTCAGCACAGAACACGCTCTGCTGACAGGGAGCGGTCTGCTTTTACGCATGACCTGTGCGCATTTCTCTCCCGGTCTTTACAGGTGATTGTGTCACTGTGCGAGGAAGCAACAACAACTGGGATAGGAAAAAAAGAAAATACACCGTTTTGGAGTTTATTTTATGGTTGTCGGTGGAAGAACGCGGACGTGTTTGGATGCGTTTGGAAGAAGCGTGAGGCTGGTTCCAGACAAGAAGAGCAAACTGCAGGGGCGTGCAGCTAATTGAAGTCGATCTGTATTTTGAATGTGACGCAGCAGCAGAGGTGCTTTCTCCTCCTCCTCCTCCTCCTCCTCCCCATCTTTCACCTCCAACATGACTTCACTGTCTGGGACCAAGGAGAGGTCTGTGAGCAGCCGGAGCAGAAAATATGGGGTAGGTTATTCGTTCCAAGAGCTGCGGGGAGGTGGACACACCTCTGTTAAACACAAAACACTTCAAACCCATTCAGTATTGCATGCACTTCATCTCACCTCACTCACCTGCAGCCTTCATCTCAGGATGACATGAAAAAGAAGCTGGCCCCTCGCACCAGATTACTTTGTAAGATCACATTTTTATATCACTATATTACTGCTCTTAATTATGCCACTCTTTTGCTTCTAAGTCCCACCAAACATTCAACAAGCCTTTTTATTTACACCAAGTTCACACACATTAACAAACAGTAATTTTAATATTAAAAAGGAAGAGACAATGTAAAAGAGTGTAACAAAAGCTAAAGTAAATAATTGACACCCCTCTTGTATCACACCTAAATTACATTGACTCATTAATTATTTAAGATGATGAATCTGAAGCAGTAAGACTGGCCCTTGTGATTGGAGCTCAGTCTGCACCGAAATGAAAACTGACTAAGGTGAAGAAGTGGCCGTGTCAAAGATCAACAGCTCCAGTGTGATAATGATGGAGTCACAACAAGACAAGAAGCAATTTGAAGTTTGTTGATTTCTCTTTAATGAGTACCAGACAGCCATACTCATACCTACAGGATGTCAGCACTTACACCTACAGCCTTATTAGTGTTAATTTATAATACAGGGTTAGTTTGGAGTCCACTGAGTATTTCCATTCCTTCATCGTTATAGCTCATGCAAGGGTTTACAGTAGCTTTAGTGCTCAACCTCTATAGCCACCACCACATCAGTGGGTCTCTCCTCTCTGTCTGGGTTTACTCAGCCACCAAAGATCTAATTTCCAGCTCTTTGTGGCTCATTTGATGTTCCCATACAGTTGTCTGTGTGGGGGAAAATAACCCCAGTGTGTATGCACCAAATCTGACTTAAACCTATTTATTTAATGCAAGCATCTAATATGTTGACTGGTTTAACATTGCTTCTTGCTTGTGGGTTTTAAATTGAAAGACCATGTGATTTAATGGTAGTTTAGTCTCCGAGTGTACTGAGCAGCTGCACATTTGCCTGTGTGTGTTAACTGCTTGATGCAAGCTGTGAATCAGGTTGATATATATTTCAACCAAGATGATTTGTGTTGGATTCTCTTTCATGGTTCTCCAATCCATAAACAATGTTTGATTTGTTATGACAAACATTATGAGAGATGGACAATCAATTTCAAATTTCAATTTGAAATGGCATTTTGATAGAATGCAATTAGCAAAGGCTTTCATGCCTTTCAAGTTAGGCAGTACACTAAACAAGTTAATATATTTAAATTAATAAATTAGATCCTAATATATGTCCGAAAATTACAATTACAATTAAAAACCTTTACACAAATTGTTCAGCCCTATACAATACTGAATATGATGAGTCTCACTGTATCTCACCCACTCACCATTTTATCCTATGCATGAGGGTTGTGGGGGGGCTGGTACCAATCCCAGCTGACAAAGGGTGAAAGGCCACCCTGGACAGGTCAGCAGTCCATTGCAGGGTCACATAGCAACAAATAAACATCCACTCTCATGATTCATTTAGATTGTCCAATTAGTTTTTGGACTGTGAGAGGAAACTGGAGAACCCAGAGAAAACCCATACACACATGGGGAGAACATGCAACCTCCATGCAGAAAGGCTGTTGTTCCAAGTGGGTCATGGACTTGGGTCTTCTTGCCACCAAGGCAACAGCGCTAACCACTACACCAACTGTGTGGCTGGCAGAGAGCCTGTACCTTGCAAATTACAACTCAAGCTGTATGCATTTTTCTTGTAAAACGCCTCACCTGTATTATGTCTCTCTGCTTAACAAGTGCATTTAATTTTCTGTCCATGAATAAGATTAAAATGACAATTCACTGCTTACTTTCACGTTCACACAGGAGCAAAAATCAATATTTAAAGCTGCCATCAGTGAAAGCCTTCACTTAAAATCCGTGTGAAAGACCTCTATATTCTGACAGTTGTCACTGAGTGTTTGCTCAATATGAGTTTCTCAGTATTCCATAGCAGTGAGGTGATGCAGAGTGGGGAATGCAAATGGCAGCAAAGTACAGGAAATTGTCTTGGAAGAAAAACGAATAAAATTCACATTAATGTTAAAGCCATCCCCTGCAGAGAGCCTTAGTAGGAACAGCAATTTGCAAAATATATGGGGAATTCAACAATTATTAATCATTTCCTCTTATTGTAAAATCTTCACAGGTGCCTGACACTTCACCGACCAAATCCGCCTCCTTTTTCCCTGACACATGGTACAGAAAAGCCTACGAAGAAACCTCCAGATCCAGCACACGTCCAACCCCAGAGGGTGCCGGCTCCATGCCAAGCTCTATAGGCACCCCTTCACCCGGCTCAGGAATCTCCTCACCAGGTTCCTTCTCTGGATCACCAGGAACCATCTCTCCAGGAATTGGGACAGGTTCACCTGGTTCTCTTGGTGGCTCCCCAGGTTTTGGCACTGGATCACCAGCCTCGGGCAGTGGAAGTTCCCCTGGCAGTGAAAGAGGGATATGGTGTGAGAACTGTAATGCTCGACTGACAGAGCTGAAAAGACAAGCGCTGAAACTGCTGATCCCTGGACCGTACTCTACTAAGGTAAAAACAAAATTGCTCACCCTTCCGTTTCATGGTGCATATGAATGTGTGCGTTAAGATTACCTGGACACGCTCTGTTGGCCAAAAAGCTTATGTAATGTCACATTTATTTGAATCCACAGTTGCATTTATTAAGTTTACAAAGATTTTGTACTTATTAAGGAGTTGGACTACTGTGTTAAGTCCTCTCCAGCTCATTCTAAAGATTCAGTGAGGTTCAGGTCTGGACTCTGTGTTGGCTTTCATAATCAATGAATCCTAGGACTGTCCCAGCCATTCAGAATATTTAGGTAGTCAGCTGAGCTCATGTTTTGTGAAGCAGCCCCAGGTCATAACACTGACCTCACAGGTTTGCACTACAGGTACTTAGCCAAATATTAATGTGACATTTTTTTGGACAGGCAGTATATTGTGCTACTATCAATGGCAATTTAATTATGTTCTGTGGCGTAGCCTCCAAAAACTACTTGCTCCATCAGTAACCGCGGCATTTTGACAGTAACAGTCATTGATGGTTCCTCAAAGTGGGCTTATAATCATACGCTTGCTTACAGAGATGCTGTGTTGTCTGAGGTTATTGTTGTCATCAATCATAAGGAGGCTGTAATTTGTCCATCATTTGACTGACTGTTGATAACAGCAGAAACCAAGCAGCCTCTGGAGAATGGGATAATCATTGTATCTGAAGCTGTTAATCAATTCCTGACAGAGTGCCAAAAACTGAATGATAAACACAGACAAGACTTGTTCGATTTTCGTCATGCAGTTTCCCATTTTACCCAATTGATCATATCACCAGAATCAATGACTTTGCTTTATTCTTTATTACATTTTTCCCCTTTTGAGGGAATTGCCATGATGGATTCCTGGAAGACAGTGGCCATTTAGAACAGATATTAATTTATATGGAATGTTCCTTTTTTTAAACGTTGTATGAGAGTTAATTTCTTTTTTTTTTCTCCAGTTAGTTCATGTAATCAGTTTTAATTCCATTATAACAGTGATTCTCGGTTGTTTTATGGTGAGCATCTGACTATGTGCAATATAAGTTTATTATGTATCTAATTTTTTTGTTTTGTTTATAACAGTTTTCACATAAGGTATTAAATAGATAGTTCAGAGCGTTTGAATCAGGATGTAAGCTACTTAGTTGGTGTGTTACATATAGGTGACTCTGTGCACTTCCTGTGCTCTGAAGCAGCCGGGTGCAGGCAGGCAACCTCAGTGAAGAATGCCTGTGACCAGGGACAATAAAAAAATAAATCATTTAAGCCACTTAAAACAAGGCTCACATAATAAAATATATGTCATTATTGTGCATCACTGTCCCATAGGAAACAGGAAACACAGAAAATTTCATTTTAGCTCACACTCCACAGGTGCTGTTGATTCAGTGCAGCCTCTGTCAGTGGTCATTATTCGGGTTTAGCTAGAAAACACCAACCAATGGAGGCAGATGCAAACCAACAACTCTTGTGCTCTGTGAGGTAAAATTGCCATTTTTTCGGTGCAATACACTGACTGTGTATAGCATAACACTTGACTTCAATTATTCCACAATAAAACCCTTTAGTAACATATTGGAAGCAGTGTGTTTTTAAACACGTTGCCTCTGGATGCAATGTTGATTTACGAGTACAGTGGGGTCATGCATCCGGCTTTGACTTAATTGATAACAAATCAGCACTTACTATGTTCCATGGGGTTATTATGATGCAGAGAGAGAGAGAGAGAGAGAGAGAGAGATGTGTGGAGACACTGGTGTCTCACTATCACAAGTTACAAACTGCAGGCTTTAATGGAGACTGCGGGTCAACTTCCCAATTAAAATATAATTTGTCAAGTTGGAATTAGGATTGAATCTTTACCATTTCATTTAAATTAATTGCATTGTTAAATAAGCACAGATACATCATACCTTATGCCTATGTGAAAAAATACAATACAGTAGGTGCATAAAATATTAGGAGACAAAAACAAGCTATGCTGCTGCTGGATGGACTAAAAATAATTTTATGATCCTCTAAACTAAAATATCTCTTTGGCACACGGATTTTGTGAATGATAAAAAAACTTGCATTTGGCAATAAAATGGAGACCAACACTGGTTTCTGTCATTGTAGAGTCAGTGTTGCTGCAATAAACATGTCCCTGTTATATATTTGAAAATGTCTTGTTTTATTTTTGTGGTTCTAATTAGGTTTTCCTGCTTAGCTCTTGTTGGTCAGTCGTGTGAAAGAACTCACTCGGGATGAAATTGTGTATTCTTGCATGAACGAGTTATATTACATTTCAATTAGCTCTTTCGTGGTACTTAAGAAATGCTCTAGCTCATTATTTATTTGCATGAGGGGCATAAATGGAAAAATGAAGACTGAATTCCATGCTGTGTAACCTTTAAGGTAACATGTTTGTCTCTCAGCCTGTGATACATATAGATCTACATTTACTCCAGTATTACATGAAATATTAAAAATAATAATAATAATGGAGGGACCATCAAAACTAATAAATAATCACAAAACTTATAAACTGGTACAAAAAAAACATGTTCAAAATTATGTTCAAAAATAAAATATATTTTAGACAAAATTATTTTACATCAAATATGTTTCAGTTTATCAGATTTTTAGGATGTTTTGGCTGATTAGGGCTTAAATCAGCAGTCAGACTTCAAGGAGCAGAAGAACTCTGATTCAGGACTTTGAACTGTGGAGGGAAGTATTCAAGCACTCGGTGTGCAGCCTGCTGGAATTTACTAGGAGAGGAAGAAAGGGAAGTCGCACCCCACTACACCTTCCCCTGGATAGACCGTCTCATTTCACATAGCGCACGACTTCCATCTCCTCCGTCGGCAGCGCACTTGGGAGGATCCAGACCCTGAATTAAGACACAGCTCCAGAGTGTGATGGGCGGCCTGTGTCATTCTTGGTTTCTTCTTGTTGGCCAATGAGCTGTTGCATTGTATTGCTATGGTTTGTTTCCTTTAAAGGTGCAATATGCAGCATTCTGCCTTACAAGATATCAGGAAATAAATAGAACCTGTGTATTACTGTGTATAATAGAGTGATGATGTCTTGACCAAAGGACATACATTCTGTTGCATGTCCGTTTTCTTTGTTAATCTGCTACAGTAGGAACGATAGCTGAGTGACAATAACTGTCATGACAGTTGGTCTTACGTCCGGGTTCAACTGTGACCACTGGTGGCGCTCAAGTGTTGCATACTGTACATGGAAGGCATGTTTTCATCCCCAAAACACTGGACAGTGTTGCATAGTCAGGATTCCATGGCTGCTTTCGCTTCTTTACACGGTGGCTTCTTCTCCAGACTCTCAAGAGTGAAAAGACCCACAAAGGTGTTTTGTGTCTGGGAAAAGCTGAGCTGGTGGCCTTAGAAGCAATGTGACCCAATAATCCTTGGCTTTCACCAAATGTGCCAGAGCAGCACTTCTCTCTCCCTCTCTCCCTCTCTCCCCCTCTCTCTCTGTGTCTGTGTGTGTGTTTGACTTCCTGTTGTGGTGTCAGCATGAGATGTCATGTTATTCCAAGGGGACACTGGGATATATGTGACCCCTCACAGCTTGAATGAAACACACATCCACCTACCAATATAGATAGACACACACTCTCCCTCTCTCTCTCTCGCTCTCTCTCTCTCTCTCTCTCACACACACACACACACACACACACACACACACACACTGACCCACTTTCCTGGGCTTAAATGGACCAACCCAACACAGTTCACCCTCTTTCAATTTATGATTTGTATGTGGATGCAGGGGGATGAATGAACATAAACAGACAGACACACAAGCATACACAACAGCAGAGCGGGCACAGAGGCCTTAACTGGGTACAGCTGTGCAGCCAGATGTGCTTCTGAGTGCTGTGGTTACAGGCGAGCATGCGGTTTGCGTGCATGTGCTTGCCTGAAAACCTCTGTTCATTCGAATCCCTAAAAAGGCCGATGTTGAATCACATCAGAAAAAAACACAAAATTCTATACATGTGACTCGGTTTTGCTTTATGTTTGGTATCAGGGACATCTTGTGTCCATGTCCATCTGGTGCATTTGTTGTGCTCGTCCTCAAACATTCTAACAAGTTTAGGAACCTTCTGCAAGATGCAGTATTCACATGAACACTGGGGGCAGTGCAAAGCCAGGATTGCTATTTCCACCACATTGTTGCTATAAGGGCCACACCTATTATCTATGATCTCATATGTAAGCACAAGCTATCCTTCTTCAAATTTTTATTTACAAATTGCAAATTTAATATTTGAAGGTGACGAATATTTACACAGTGATTTGTTGGATGAATATTTTGACATTTACATTTGTGTTGTGTATTCACAGTCTAATGAGCTAACAAACACAAAGTCTCAAAGTCTCATGTATTATCCACAAGACAGTTCTCCACAATTCAGGTGTGTGTGTGTGTGTGTGTGTGTTCTTGTACTTGCTGCAGAGTGAGGACATTTTGGCTGGTCCTCACTTTTTTTCACCCCTTAAAATGGCTTTTTCAGGGTTAAGACTTGGTTTTAGGGTTGGGGTTAGAATTGGGTTTAGGTTAGGGTTAGGCATCTAGTTGTGATGGTTAAGGTTAGGGTAAGGGACTAGAGAATGTATTATGTCTATGAGGGTCCTCACTCTGATAGAAGCACAAACACGTGCGTGTGTGTTTCAGAGCAGCTGAAAGAAACTATCCATGTTTATAAAGTGAAACATACACAGTTCTACATCAGACAAACCAAAACCAAAAAAGGAAATGTTTTTTGACTCCTTACTAGCAGCTTGAGATTTATAGAGATCTTACATTTGCACTTCTGTTTTTGAACATAGAAGACTAAAGGCACTTAACATGTTTATATTAGCAAACCCATTACTGTCTGTGAATATGTGGCTGTAAATGAAACAGCTGTCAGCACATTCTCCACTAAATGGATCTGAACTTTTATTACACACCACGGAGGCTGGGATCATTAATAGACACAATGCTGTGACATTGGAAAAGCAAAGCTCTCTACAATCTTGAAATGCCGTGGGTCATTTATTTATACATGGAGCTATAAAAGCTGTCAGTTCTCTGTACAACGAAGCCATGAAATATCTCTGTCTTTCCGAGGTAGCTGTCTTTGTTGTTTGAGTCATTTTTTTTTTTTTTTTCGAAGGTTCTCTCGCATTAAAGAAGGAACAAGCAACTTTTATTTCCTTAGCACTTCCTGTGTGGTCACTGTCATAAAGCTGCAGCAGGAGCTTATGCTTGTAAGGACACAGATATTTTTCAAATCTCAGAACTGGTGTTGGGTCATAATAAGCATCCATGCATCAAAGGTTTAACCTGGTAGATACAGACTGAACAGTATAGTCCACATTGTTCTGGATACAGAATAGCGCAATTTCTTAATTATAAAGTTAAATCTAAAGTTCTTTTTTTTTAGTCAGTTGCTATCAGTATTAACATCATAATGAGACGATTAAGTTAAAATAGACCAAAAAGTCTCCATCAATCTTCCACTGCGAGTTTTTCTCTTTAATATTCTTGTTACCACACATTGGCAAAACCTTAAATTGTCATCTGCTGCCTTTTGGAGCTGGCAAAGCTTTTTGTAGCTTCTGGCTCCTCATAGGCTACACACACACATGCACAGAGAGAGAGAGAGAGACAGTTTTTCTGTGTGCTGACCGTGGCAGCCTACTGGCTAGACTAGTTAGTCTAATTAAGTGTGTCCGCTCTGGGTCAGAGACTAATGACAATGATAACATTATTAGAGAAAATGCTCTTTCTCCCTTCTCGCTCTGTGCTTCTAAATCCAAATCTTTTGTCTCTGATGATTTTACAGTTTTCTCTCGATAAGTAAGAAAGGAGTGGGAGAGATAGCAGAGAATGTGCAAAACACATGCAATCCATACTGGTTTGGACACCCTGTGTTTTCCTCATGGTATAGACGAGTAACATTAAGCAGTGGGGAAATTCCACAGGGATCTCCATCAATGTAAATTTGCTTCTGCAAGATGTTAAGTAACATATTCATGCTGGTTCCATCTCTTCCCAAAGGGGATCTACTATCTGTATATGCCTGGGGAAGAGGTGAAGTCACTACTGTGTTTATTTTGAGACACACTGAGCCTCATGGAAATGTAAATGATCTGACTGGTAGCATTATCTGAAAATAGCCAGAAATGGTCCCAAAGAAAATCATTTTCTTCCACTCTTATTTCATTCCACTTCATTTCTCATTCCACTTCTTATTTCATTCCATTTGAGTTTAAAACAGTGAAAACACACATGCTTTTAACATTAGACATAATTATGTTCCAGAATCATCCTTCAGTTAAGTGAACCACCTGCTGATCTCTGCTTCTCAATGATAATCTTTCTTTATATGCTGGCCCATCTGTCTCCTGATGCCACACTTGAACCACCAAACTGAAAATTAACATTTTTACCTCACTGTCAGGTGTTTTTTTGACATTGTTTGTTAATTTTTCACCAAACAATACATAGTTCCATGTAATGGAGACTACAATTTCAACATGAGCACTGTTTTGTTGGCTTAGCTGTGAGGTTCAAAGGAATTCCAACTGTTGGGTCCCAGGTGAGGTATGTGCTCTAATGAGTGTATTCTTGCTTTATTATAAATACGTAGTGTAACCCACTTGATCTAAGGCTCACGATCCTTAGATTAATTCAGGTCAGTTTCTGCTCGGTTAGTGTTAGTCTGTCAAAATCAGGCCTATTCATCCACTTCCTCGAGATAAGGAGGCGATGGGGTTCACAGATGGCTTGCCATCTCCCTCGTCAAGGGAATCTCAAAAACCTAGGAGACACGTCCAGAAGCATCTTACTCCCGGCACACCATTCCGTAAGTCTCCTTCTCTCACTATGTGCCGATCCAATCATGAAATATCCCTCTATGTGCAGATATCGTTATCAGAACTTCCGCTGTATCTATCTGACGTACTCATGCAGCTCCCGCTCAGCCGTGTTACTGTGACTCACTACCGTTACCAATACCTGCAGGAGGCAGAACCTCACACATTTCTACATCTCAAATCTGCATTACCTAACTCAACCTACTGAAATAGAGGTTTAGCACTTTGAATGGCATAATCTTTACACTATTAGTCCTCACCATAATAATAATAATAATAATAATAATAATAATAATAATAATGATAATAATAATAATAATAATATGGCTCCAGCTATAATATCTACACAAAACAGAAAAGTAAATAACAATAATGTTGCAAAGCAATACAACAGTAAATATTAGATCCTGAGGTGGCATGTATCTACTGTATGTTAAAAACCCACAGAAGCTCGTCATCCATTTTCTCCTGCATCAGCATCCCTCCCTTCTCTCACTCTCTCTCTTACAAATGCACACACACACAAAAACCATCCATCCACACCGTCTCACTGTTATTGATGAAGCCACCTCTTTATATGGTAATGTCTTCCACACCTGAAAGGCATCAAGAGGGTATGATCACGCTCTTCTGCACAAACAAACACACACAGTTTGCGCACACACGGTCACACCAAATACATTTTCGCTCACCTTTTTTCCAAAACGCAAATGCACTGCAACATGCAGCATTATCTGCATTAACTTCATATGTTTTTCACCCTCGCTCTGACTCGCACCAACATGCACACAGCTATGAGGAGCCCATTAACGTCGATGGATGTATGTATGCGGTTCACATCTGTCACATGTCACTGCCGTGGCAACACCAGCTGCCGTGGTTACCGGGGGCTTGCTTTTGTAGTATTTTGGTTAGCCTATTATGGGATAGTTAGCTACCAGTGTGAAGAAAACATCCATTTGAGGACAGATTGCAGAGAAATAATAACCCGCCATTTGAGTAATAGTTTGGGATTAGTTAAATTACTTATATTAAACAGAAATTAATTGCTTATGCTGTCTGTTAATCTGCCCGTTTTATGAATGGTTGATGGTGTATTTACTCTAAGATCATGAGATTTTCAGGATTTTCAGATGTCCAGTTTGCTAATTTTGACTCACTGATATTTACAAAGCTGGTAAAAATACAGTCATATAAAAACATAGAAAAGCAGCAAACTCAAATGATGATTGACAAATGACCTAAATAATTGGTCAGATTTCATATTTGCTTGAGATTAAATTAGCGTACTCCAAAACAGCCAATAAGCTTAATGAAGGCAACACACATACAACACCTACTAAGCTTGTATGGCAACAAATATGTCTCCATGACAACAAAGCAATCTGTGCAAATTCCAAACATTAATCAAGACTGTGTGATGTGATGTGGTTGCAAGCTTCGGAATAAAGGTTGCATGTGTTTCTCTGTCAAATTAATGCACACGCTTCATTTACAATAACTGCACTTTTAATGAGAAATATTCCTGCAATGTGATTCACTAGCAGCTTGGTTGTTACGGTTGAATTACCCCAGCACACTAACAACACACAAACTCAAGGCTAAGTAATGCTATTTTTGTGATGTCAACGCATTACTTCCCAAAAAGCCTAAACAGACATACACCAAGAGACGTTACATAGATTTTTGTAAGAGAGTCAAAGAAAACATCAGAGGAAGTGAAGCCAAAATTTACAATTCCAAAACAAACAGCAACTTCCCGTGTCTGGAGGTGGAGCTTTGATAATAGGGCAAATAGGAGTACTTCCAGTGACAACAGGGGAAGGATTTATCATGGGCATTTTGTTAAGCCTACTATTACAAGCTTTTTTTCTCTCTTACATATCCAAAATTTAAAGCAGTGACCAATAGAAGCCTGTTTTACATTTACAGCACCTCTGCATAACTCACAGGGAGCAAGACCAAAGCAAACACTCTCACCACTCCTGCAAGTTATCAACAGCAAATCACATGCATGAGTGAACACACCTAAACACAATTGCTAGTGTTATTTGTAATAATACGTTTAGTTTTACAGGCATGGAAACATTAAGCTTCAGAAGAAGACAGTACATAATTGGACAAACCCATTGGCCTGTTTGTCTTTTACCAACAACACACACTGTGGCAAAGGCACCTGCTACCATGTGGTCTGCTGCCATGGCAACTGCTTCTCCATCACATTAGCAATACAACAAGAAGCAGAAAATACTGCAAAGTAGCACCGCAGTTGTCTCCTGTCTGACTTCTCCTGTCTAGAATGTTGCTTTTCCATCTGATTGTATATTTATTTTTTTGTGTCAAGGAGGTTATGTGTTTGGCTGCATCTGTCTGTCTCTCTGTCTGTCTGCTCAGCAGACATAGTTACATAGTTTATGGCCCAAGGAAGAAAGGTTCAGATTTGAGGCGATTTAGGTATGGATCCAGGTTCAGGATTTTTAAAAAATAATTGTTAATCTTGCACGATAGGATTGTTTATCGACCCTGTGTTACACTAAGTGGCCATGATGGAGGTTCATACTTCTTTTTCTAGTTTGTCTATGATTTTTTTTTTTTTTACCTCTGCTATTGAGCTGTGCTGTGTTTCTTTGAAGTTTGAAAAGTTTAAATTTTTTTTTATTTCACCACCCAGTGCCAAAAAAGAAAGTGAGAATGCCTCAGTGTTCCAGTAGCAGGTGCCAGCTCCAGCTCCCTGTGACACTGTGAAGTCTCACGGTTTATTTGAAGAGCTGCTAACAACACTTCTAACATTAGCCAGCCTGCTGTCATGAGCTGATGTATCACACAGGAGCAGGATACACAACTCTATCCTCAGCATCTCTCCACAGGCTGAGAGAGACAAGTATGAAGTGTTGAGGTGTTTTGGTGACTATCTATCTATCTATCTATCTTTCTATCTATCTATCTATCTATCTATCTATCTATCTATCTATCTATCTATCTATCTATCTATCTATCTATCTATCTATCTGTCTGTCTGTCTGTCGGTCTGTCTAACATGTACCGTTGTTTTAAAGCTGGGGTAGGTAACAGTTTTGTAATCAATCCGAAGGTCTTTCAGCATCTGACCAATCACGGGGCAGCTCAGAACAAGTGGGTGCATCCTACTGGCTGTTTCACTAAGCATCTGTGCATACACATCGCTTCAGTAAAACAATTGCTATTCCAAATTCCAAATAAGAAAGGTGTCTCGATGAGAGTCGTACAATATTTGTATGTTCGGAACTGGAGCCATCTTAAAAGTCCGTAACAGTGGATTGCAGAATTCAGCTCTGCTCAAGCAATCTCCAGACTATACTGTTCTATGCAGCTCCCTTTCAATTTCCACCTCAGAATTAGCCTATACTGGAATATGGGAATACTCTCCTGCACTGGTGTGCACTGAGAGTTTGTTGCAGCTGCATTCTGCAATTCTGGCTGTTACAGACTTTGAAGATGGCGTCACAGGACGACAACTTTTGGTAACGTTCTGGCTTCATAAACAGTCTTCTATAGAATCTGTCTGCACACTCGCAAAGTTCTGGACACTTTGGTTTGTCTGTAAGAACCCTCTCTTCACTACCACAGAAGTGAAATGTTGTTTTGAGCCTTACAGTGGTTTGAAAAACGAGTAGTCTCGACACAGTGCTATGCCCTGTGCACTGCCAGATCTAGCTCTTTGAGTCGAAATCGCTTAACATGAAATTTCTCCTAACTTATCCGAATGGTTATGTGAAGTTGGTCCATGTAATTAGTCATCAGGATGTTGAGCAGCAGAATGGCATGAAAGAAAAGAAGGGATGAAGTCATTGTGATACATCTGCTCTCTCTCTCTCTCACACACACGCACACACACACACACACACAGTGGTTTATTTGTGGAGGATGAGCTCACTAATGTATGATGTGCAAATCCATTTGTGCCCTCACAGCCATCCGAGAGAACACACTGTTGTTTCCGGTTTGCATGTTAAATTAAATTAAAAAAAAAGTTTGGAGAATTGAAATATCGAGGACGAGTTAATAAAAATGCTGTATTGAATTTAATTCAATTTCATTTTCTTTTAAGAGATGGAATGAGAGATGCAGTGGCGGTGAGTATGTGAATGCTGCCTCACCTTTCGAAACCTTATAGGGCAATTTGAGCCACAGTCAGTCCTTCATGTTTTACAACTCATGTAATGGCATTCCTGATTTTAAATACGCTGCACTCGCTCGCCTCTGACCTTTGTGAGTTTGTACATCCCCGGCTTAACTATTGCCTGACCGCATAGTGCAGAGGATGGCTACTGCTAATAATAGTGCAACAAGAGAACTTTCTATCTTTCTCTCACACTCTCTCTCAGTATTATCAGGACTGTGAATCTATTGTTTTTTTATTGAGCATTGTAACGGGCAAGAGGTGAAACAAGAACAAGGCTGGTATTTTCCAGTCTGGCTCTATGTCAGACTTTATTTCAGTTGTCCTTGTGGTGTTTTTATGAAAGTCTTTTTTTAAAAAAAAAGAAATGCTTGTACCTGGTAGCAGGAAATGGAGAACAGTTTTGCATGTGCACACTTTGAGCAAGTGAAGTTTGGCAAAGAGGGGGAAGATTTTAGGCTAAAACTGAGAGAGGAACCACCAGCTGACTTCTGAAAATGTGTTACTTAATTCAAACTGTTGTTAATTCATACTGTAATGTATTTGTGAAGTGGATTCCAAATTCACATTGTCTGTGGCTTATCACCAACATGGAGGGGAAGGGCGATAAATGAGAGACAAATAAGAAAGAGAAAGGAGGAAAAAGACAGAGAGCGGTCAAAGCGGAGGCTTACAGAAAATGAGTGGCAGTAAAAAGGCCACAAGAATGTAGATAAAAAGAGTGTGGGCACATGTGGGAGAGGGAAAGTGAGAACGAGATTGGCTGTTTGTTCCTTGCCTGTGCTTCAATCAGACCCAGAGAATAGCCTGCAGCCGTTAAACTTTCCAATTACCTTGAGCAGATGGAGCCTGCGAGGCTCGATTTAGAGGTTCTTCAATGGTCGTTGTTGTTTACTGTTATCTGCGCAGTCTGACTATACAGCGCGCTACACACAGTGTCTGTGACAAGTCACAATAAAGGAGGCTCCACCTTAAATTTTTACCTCCATATATCCATTTATGGCCTTCTCATTTCAGCTCGATAAATCTTACATTTTAAGCAGTATTGAAAAAGCAACATCTGGCTCAGGATCAGGAGCAGTGAAGCTGTTGCTACTAAAAGGTTGTGGCTAGACAGGTGTGATTTGGAATCAAGGTTTGAAATGTGTGTTTGAAAAGCCCCCCCCCCCCTCCACCACATCAATAACAACTCTGCTCTTGAGCAAGGCTTTTAAACCTGGACATAGAACTGTTAAAAATGTGTTTTAGTTTTAGAGGTTTGCAGGATCATTCAAGCACACACCCCCCGGGGAGGTTTAAGGTTTATGTTAAAACACATAAAACCCCATTCTTTCTCCGTGAGCCTAAGGGGAACACCCGATAAATTGATTTAATGTTCTGGTCAATTGGGTTTCTGCATTGCATGATTTGTTGATACAAATCTGGCCTTGAATATAAATGTTCATATTCATGCACATAAATTGTACAGATGTTCCTTCTTCTAATGTCTTTTAAAGGTGACATACTTTTAAGAATATTCCATAATATTTACTGTTCATTTCTTATATACCGCACACCATTAAATATATTATAGCAGACATTTTCCATTATTTCTAGCTGTATTCATGGCATACCTTAAGGGATGGTGATTTTGGTAACCTGGACATCATACTATACAACGAGATAGAAAAGTTGTTAACTTTTCTTCTTGCACCATCATGAGGGCTGCGTATCATTTAGGTACTTTTCAATACCGAACTAAATCATTCCTTCTAAAAGGGCTTAATGGTGCCGGAATTGAAAATTTAAAAGTACCACATGAACATCACTGCTATTTAAGAATAGCAAATTTGATACCTTCAGTACATATATTGTTTCTGTAACACTTTTGCAACAAAATGACATAATAATTAATCTTTTTTTTCACTTATTTGTTTGTGTTAGATCTTTTTACACTAGGTGGGAGCAGAAATTCAAATCAAATACACACAGCAGACATGATAGGTTTTGTTTGTTTTTTACCTGCAAACATAGGCATTAAAATGCACGGTGTGATTTGTTTTAGTAGATGCTGATTGTTTGGGAACCAATGCCATGGTTGCTATTATCATTTCAATATTTCTCTCGTCTAATATAGAGTGTTAACACACCAAACTAAGCAGGTAACCACTTATTCGGCTTCTGTATCAGATAAATAAAGACTTTAAATGATAAAAGTCGGAACAGAAATAGGCCTATGAAGCAAAAATAAGCACGCTATATTTAACAAGAGATCTGAAAACCGAACAAGCAGGAAATCTATGCAGTCATACATCTGAACAGTTTTAACCACAATGTCAGGGTAGGTTATTGTACATCTAAACCTTCATATTGTAAAGTTCCTGTGCTGACACTTTTTACACTATTCCTGGTGTGTGTGTGTGTGTGTGTGTGTGTGGGTTCAAACATGTGGGAGTTGTCGGGCAGATCTTTACCTTCAGCTCCACCTCTGTGAGCCTCACTAACCTTGAGACTTATAGACACTGGAGGGAGGAATGGATGGATGGGGAAAAAGAGGAGGAAAAGAGGGGAGGAGTGAGAGGGCATTGGAGTGTGTGTTCAGGTGTGGGATATGAGAAGATGGATTACACAACCCAACAGGCAATTTATCACTGTCAGAGAGGGAGGGAGAGAGAGAGAGAGAGGGAGAGAGGGAACGTGAGACTTAAGACAGAGGAGAGTAAAGCGGGAGAGAAAAGAAAGAGTGAAGGAGAAAGAGGATGAGGGATATCCTGTGGAGGAAGAAGGAATAGCTGGTGGTGAATGAAAAGGGCTGTAAAATTGTGTGTGAGAGAAACCTACTGAATCATATTTTACTTTATTAACAACAATAAGAGATAAAGGAGAGCTGGATCGCCAACTCTGGAAAGAATGGACATTAATCAATAAAAGAAGTGAACATAAGCACCAGATTTTCTACTTCCCGCTGTGCTGAACTTCCTGCTTTTAGATCACCCGTATTTTCCAGTGGTTACTGTACTGACGGAGCATCACTGTAAGCTATTAAAGTAATTTATTGCGTCGTGAGGATTAACATCAACATCATCATTACGCAAATAAGTGGCACAAAATTGCATAATTTGGGGATGAATTTTGACACTTGATCACTAATGAGGATAAGAAAATGTTGCATAATGAGAAGAAAGTGATGAGCTGGTACTCAGTTATTTCACTCTACACAAGGGAAAAGAAAGCAAAGAAGGAGAATGAACTTTACCACTTCACCACTTGAAGATAAACTTTCAGTTGTTTGTCAGACAGTTGTAGATTTTAGGAAGGTCCCATTTGTTCATCATATAGTCATATTCTAAAGAACACATTCCGATTGGTTAGATGTGTAACTATTGTGAGCAAAACAAACCAAAACCTTGTTTTAACAGTGATTGATTAAGATGAAGACTCTTATTTCCTGACCCTACTTAAAGCTCTACAGAAACTGTGTCATATTATTTCTGTGCTTCATCCTTCATATTAAAACAGGCTCAGACAGGAGTCAAGAGAACACAGCATTTAGCCCATCAAACTGCTGAACTGTCACATTTTCTGAGCAGTAAAATTCACTTCTGAAACTTTTCTTGGCATTTGCATTTATACTTCAACCTATTTGCAGCCATCTCACTTTATTAATTCTTACTTCATCTTATTTACTGTTGGATTTTTACCTTGTGGTTTTACTTTATGTATTTATAAGATTATGCCCTCTCAGGTAGGCCTCCTGCAGACATCCAATGTGAAATCAAGCATTTACATAATTTACCACTTAAATTAACTAGCAATGGAGCCAAGATCCTAAAGCAAATTCCAGATTCCAGACAACTATGTAATTTGCAAGCAGCTAAGTCACTGAATATATGAGTCTTACATATATTTGGAAGCAAATACCTCATTTACAGTTCAGCTCTAGTGCAGATGGGACTAAGTGAGGCAGCAGACTTTATATGAAGTTAATTAATTGTCAGGCACCACCATGGATAGCCAGTTCATTTAAAAAAAGGAGGCACCAGCAGGCATAGAGCAGCTAAAAGCAACAAAGCCCTCTTTCTGCCAGTTAGTTCATTTACAGTGTGGCAGTGGGCTCATCTAGACTTAACACTATGTGTGCTGGGACATGAGGTGGAACTGAGAACTTTCACAGGCATAATGCTGCAATGAGTCTGTGTTAACCTGTTCCTGGCAAGCAACTGTTACCAATGTTTACCGCCACCTTTTGTGTAAACGACAATTGATACACAGCTAGCTGCAAAAGAAAAATATGTACAGTGTTATACACCTAAATCAGGCTGGTCCAGCCAGTGTGACTGAACCCAACTCAAACGCAACTTCAAAACATTTGTTCAAACCTGGCCAGACATATGCAGTTCATTTGGGTCCCAACAGGCTCTAATGGAACATCAGAGGTCTCAATTTTGCTTACCACTGGCCACAAAATATGGTTAGAGGGCAGTGACATGTGCATATCACGCCATTTGCTGCAGGCCTGCTACATCCAACATCAAATGAGGAGACACAGTGTGTGGTGTTTGCACCCCACATTCACAGCTTGGCAGAGCCAAACTCTTAAATAAGCTTAAATCATTAATGAAAATGCATGTTTGCACCAAAGCATGACAGATCTGATCTCTCTGCAGCATCTGCTTCAAGTATTCTGTACTCACTCTGTGTGTTTGTAATGAGAAAAAAAATAGTATCTGATGATGAGGACTTCCAGACAATGTTCACACAGCCAGTGTCTGAACATAAATGTAGCCTCTAGCAGTCTGCAGACCAAAGTACGTCATCAACATGGTCTAAGGGAGTAGTTCAAAGACTCTGCTGGCCTATCATGGACACCGTCACTGATGAGAGTCGCTTACCCACAACCATTGAAGACATGACGCATCAAAGCAGCCACTGTTTTGTCCTCAGTAAGTGCCACTGAGAGTCACAACTAACTTATCTAATGGCACTTTTCATTGTACACTAGTTGACTTGACTATACCTATTATTTATTTATAATAGAGCTGGTACTAAAATGTGACGTCGACAGACTGCTCATCACAGGAATATTCATGAGGATGACATGAATGGTGGTTGGTAATACAAAAAAGACATGCCTGATACCCAAACCGACTGGAGTTGAGATGAGTCGAGCCGAGTAGTGCTAGAACTGTATAATGGAAAAGCACCTTACAGAGACTTACAGTGGCACATCGTCATACAGGTGTTAATACATACAGTATACACTTGATTTGTGACTTCTCACATATTTTTGCCCCTTAAACACTAAAATATGTATATGTTAAATGAGGCTGGAAAGAAAATTCAGTTCACTGAAACGACATTGGTCAGTGGTGGTGGGTGCTGGGCATAACGCCACTGTGTTGAATAGAATTCGATCAATCAAAGTGTTTGATTGCTATAGCAAAGCAGGCGCATGTGATGGTGAGCTGCAGTGCTGAGAGAGTGAGATCCTAATGGAGAGTTCAAATTTCATGCATGTGCAACTCATGTATTAGATATCAATAATCAGGTATTATTCCTGATTGTATGAGGCTCCATCACCACATCCAGTTGTACTGAGTGCACACATCCACACACGTACAGCATGTACACACAAAACACACTTAAAATCTCCACCGACACAGGCAATTTACATCCCATCTAGCTGGTTGGTTGTATATGCTAATTACTTTCTGCATTGCTATGGTAACTGAAACGTTCAAATGTGTTTTTCTTTGTTATTAATATAGTGTGTCAGCATCACAAGGAAGTGTGTACATATGTGCAAACAGCAAACAGGAGTGTGTGTCTGTGTCTCTACATAAGTGACTGTGTGTGTGTGTGTGTGTGTGTATACACACATGCATTATGGACTGCAGCTGTGTGTGTGTGTATGTGTGTCCTAACCAGTCCCACACTGACATCCATTACTGGATCATATGAAGGAATGACCAATTAAAAAGGTGATTAAAGGAGAAGGGGGGGAGGGGGGGGGTGCAGGTAATAAATGAGAGGGAGAGACTGGCAGAGAATAAAAGAGAGGGAAGGAGGAAACTGACTGGGTTGCTTAAGTTGTTTGTTGCTGAGGGGAAACTGCAAGAAGCAAAGAGAAAATTCCTCACTGTTGGTCACTGAGGAACTCACACAGACTGTTTAACAGTGCCTGCTTTGAGTCATTTCTTCAATGTCCTACATAAATATTATGGACTGTATTTAAATATTGGACCACTTTTACAGGTCTGTGAAGTGAAGCCAATGCGGAAGTGTCTGTAACCTGTGCTCTCTTGAATGTTCATCAGGGTACAATTCAGCTGAGTTGTATGTGAGTCCAGGTGAAAACAACCTCTCACCTCTCACTTGATTTGAAATATTGGTAAACATTTTTATGAGGAGTTCAAGTTCTTCTTCAATTCAGCATGATGTTGATTATGTACATTTTGGTCTCATATAGACTTAAACTGACAATTAAACTGACAATAAATCAGGATAGACTTTAGGCCATGCTGTGATTTTTCCAAATATGGTATCATCAAAAAACAACAACAATGTGGCAGAGGACCAACTGCAAAACTCAAGCACACATCGTCAATGGGTGACATCTGGGTTAGCGCCCCTGTATGAGACTTTAAGAAAAAGGACTTTAACGTGGACATTAATCAGATTTATATAATCATAATCTTAAATTTGCACATACTGTATATCCCATTGTTGAACATTATGTATGCAGCTCTGCTTCCTTTTTTCTCACTCCATCAAACTGTATCCTCCAGCATTCATCTCACCTCTGAGTTCATCAGTATTCTGTGAGTGACTCAATCAGGCTCAGCTCCACAGATAGCCACAGATACATGTGTGTGATTCATTTCCTCCAGCCTCAGCGCTGCACCGTGAGGCTGGAGTGACTGATAGCTAAAGAGGAAACTTCGAGATGGAGATGGCATCCAGGCTCACTGTAGAGTGACCCTGGCGACTCAGTGTGACAATCAGTCTGGGCAGCAACGGGTAGCTGTCTATGTGTGTGGCTGTACGTTTGCAGAGAGAAGGATTCCATTACTGAGATTTGATAAGACAACCTGAGCGACCCTGTTGGTCCCTTACTGTTTTTGTGTGAGTGCACTGGAGTTAAATGGCTCAGTAAAATGAGCTGTCAAACACACTGACAAACAAACTTTCATGTACAAACAAACACACTTTGTCCACTGCTTTTTGATGCTAAACTGTGCCATTATATTATAATTTCTCTTTACTTTTATGTACGTTATGTATGTATTTATGTACGTTAATATTTAGCATATGTAATTTACAGTGCTGGTAGAAAGGATGCTAAATGTTAGGAAACATTTATCTTATCTCACATGCTTGGATTCATGGTGGTGTTAGTTCTGAATTATATGTTTTTTTGTTATGTGTTCTTTATTTTGTTTTGTTGACTGGATAATATACAGTATTTTATGCCTGTTTAATATTTTCCTTAACAACTTAGTGCAGAAAGTCAAGTCAAGACAAGTAAGTTGTTAATCTATAACTTTTGTGTGTTTATCCTTAACCTTTTAAAATATCGTACTGCAGTGTGTTTATACATTTTTATTATGTCAAATAAGTCAAATAAAACCTCTGTCATCCTGTTTTTCACTTCACCTGTAGTACCAGGTCATGTGAAGACAGTGGAAAAACATGAGGGTTGATCAGAGAAATGAATAATGTTATAATGATATGAGAGGAAATAATGTGTGTGTGTGTGTGTGTGTGTGTGTGTGTGCGTGTGTGTGCGCGCGCTGTCCATTTTACGTTTTACAAACGCAATAAAAATAAAATACTACACATTTTTTATTGTGTGTTGGTGCCCCATGATCACATATACTCATTCTACAATGGACTACGAGAATGTGTGTGTGTGAGTGATTTAGTGTCTGTGAAGCAGAAAGGTCAATAACACAGAGGTTATAAATGACACCTCGTACACACACACACACACACACGCGCGGAGGATGTGCTCACATGTTGGGCAAATGTTGCACTGACTGAGGTCAGGCACAGGTCTCACTCGCTGTTTCTCCAAAACACATTCTCTCTGTCACTCTCGGGACTTCATCAGATTCTCCTCACGTACCTTATTCATGTTTAATGATCCTGGCTTCTCTGTGAAAGAAGAGACAGATGGACAAGATGGAAAGGGAAGAGGAAGGAAAAGACAAAGGGATAGAAATGAAGAAGTGGGAGTTGAACCTTTCCCTGATCATCGGGAATCAACGGATTACTGGTTGTTATGTTATGACTGACTGGTTTCAAAAAGTGAGTTAAGGAACACGTCCATAATATGAGAGTGACTATAAACTGTCATCAATATTCAAAATGTCTGTACTTAGGATTTACAGTCAGAGAAAAATATAAAGTATGCATCATTTCACAGTCTTTGAACTTGTGGTGAGTTAACCTTGAATAGTTACAATATTGTGGCTGTTGATCCAACTCTGTATTCGCAAAATGAATGGGGGCTTGTTTGTATCTGGCAGAAACAACCTTTCTTGTAAGCCAAACCATTGAACATACAGTAAAAACTGAATACATGCATTCATAAATAATCAAGTACATTTAACATCTGCTCCCACCTCTGCTTTTCCCATCCCTGCAAATCTCCTGTCATGTGTGTTACTCTTCAAACACATTTTTTTTTTTTTTTTTTTTGTGGTATTGCACATTATATGTGTGCAGAGGAGTAAAAAACAGAGAGACACCAGTCTGTGGTTTGGTGTGTGTGTGGTGTCTCATGTCAGGCAGGTGTGTGTGTGTGTTTGCCTGAATGTGCTTATACTGTATGTGTGTTTTTAAATTACGTTCTATTCATTATTCTACTCACCCTTGCCTGGGTAACAAGGTGGGTATTCATAAATACAGACAGAAACACACACAGCACTCGCTTGCTTGCCCAGGTTTGAGCGATCTATGCATCTCTCTCTCTCTCTCTCTCTCTCTCTCTCTCTCTCTGTGTGTCTTGTGGTCTTGTGGTTTGTTGACACAGTCTACGAGGCAGCTCACAGACTGAGAGGTTGCACTTTACTATTGGATGAAATGTTGCTTTGTGTGTATTTGCACACACACTTCTACAGAGATGGCTATTGATTGAGAAAAGGTAACAGGCTTGTTATTGAAAGAGCTGCAGACAGTACGTTACATTAACTCTCCCATTCCTTAATTAGTATATGGGCCACCAAAGACACTGAGCCACACAGACACTGTACGTACACTGTAAATTTTGTGTAGCTTTAGTGGCAACTTTGTTTTGTCGATATGTTTTTGGTGAAAATAAAACTACGTAATGATATACAGTAAATGTTGTGCATTCAGTGTACATAAACAGTGCCTGCAGGTAGAACTGTTCTGCTGTTTGTATAAATCATCTACAAATATTCTGTACTTTCTGTCACTTGCTGAGGGAATGCAGACTTAAATTAGCTGCCGATTCTGCTAACGTTGGGCATATTTGCATGTGTATTGTATGCTGATGTTCATTAATACAGTACACTCCCTTTTAAATAAGCACACAGATAAATACATTATCTAAATGTACTTGCCATCATTTTTATGCATCGTATCTGTTAGTTATACTGTATGTCTGCATTTGTCAAAGCCCATGTCTGTAATTAAATGCTTAAACAAATTCGATCTTCGCCCTGATGGCCATCAACAAAAAGAAAGAAAGCTTGTGTCACTTACCCTTGCATAAACATGTCATAAACATTAGCAATTAAATGGCTCCTGCCCCTGTCTGTCACTAAATGACCTGTGCACCTGTGCACACCTTGCCCGTGCTCTCACGGTGAGTGACAGGCGCTCAAAAGGTAAAACAATTTAGCAAGCGAATAATGAAACAAATGGCAGAGAGAGTGCCGCAAAATTCACAGTGACCCTGTGGCGAGAGCACTGACGGTGGGATGTATTAATTGCATTTTGTCTTTGCATGCTATTGTTTTGTCTTTGCATGCTATTGTTAGCCCTTCCACACTTACAGGCCTGAGCTTTGGTGTCTGCTGAGGCATCACCTGTGTCTATCACAAGTCTATTGATTGGACACACAGACACACCTCTTTATAACTCATACATTGATTTAACGTCACTAAACAAAGAGTACCGACCCATCACTTTGATTAATACTGCACATGCATAGGCTCCTCGGAAGTCGCTTTATGACAGCAAAGGCCGATTTGTTTAATGTTACTAGCTACAGATTATTATGCGTCATCGTTAAATAGATGAAATGATGCTGAAGCAACCATCAAAAATCAACGGTAAAATGTCTGCAAGCAGAATCTCTACTAGGGCAACACTTGATGTACTCATAGACCGCATAGTCTCTGGGTCCTGAAAGTGAAACCAGTGTAGAAGTGACTAAAACTGTATTCTCCTGAATGGCCATCAGAGGGCGGCTGGTTTTGTATGTAATGGCAATAAGTCAAGTTCTCACATGACCAATAATGTCAGTAAACATGTTGCTGAGGAATTTATGTTTTTTTTTTTGTGGTTTCTGGTCTTCTTCAATACAGCGTGATGTCCATTTTGTAAATGACGGTCCCATTTTGACTCTATTAGACTACAAAGTGGTTATATGTTGGGGCATGAGACACTATGTGATTAATGGCTAGTGCCATCCAATGGGTGCAAGGTTGTGTACCTTGATGTGCAGTGGAGAAGCTCTCAGTTACATCCACCACCTGTCTATCCAAATATGGTTATTTCTGCTGTCAAAAAACATAGATGCTACCAACAGACACAATTTCAATGAGTTTCCAGTCTAGTGGACTACAATGACTGCAATGGCTCTTTTGAGATACAGCTGTGCTTGGTAATAGCAGTGATTCAAAAGCAAAGGGGTTTGGGAGAAAATATTTCATGGCATTTATTGGGAAGAATGTTAACAAAAAAAAAAAAAAAAAAAAAGAACAAAAAAGTCAAAAAAGCACAAAAAAGTCAAAATCACAGCAAATATCACTATCATTTGTTCAACCAATTTTGTTGTATAACTGCAAATACAATGACAATAAAGGATATTCTATTCTATTCTGTCTTTATTGTCTAACCTCCCATTTTTATTCATAGAAGCGGTTTCCTCTGACTGTCACATGTGCACAAACGGGCAAAAACTTGAATTCACTGTTACAGAAAAGGTGGGCTGTTTGAAAGCAGGAGGTTAATTACAGTTATCAGTCAGGCACCACCTAACACAGATGTTTTGCTGAATTACAGAGCTCCAGAGCAGACATACTGATAATACTCACCCACACAAAACGATAATTAGCCTGCAAAGTTTCTTTAATCCCAGCATCAGTCTCAAGGGTCCATCCTTTTATTAGGAAATCTATTTGAAACAAAATGATCTTTTTTGTGGGATAAAGTAGCATTGTTTAAAGCTTATTTTCACTTGGGTCAAATGAGGTTTAGAGACAGATCTGTATCTGTATGTGTGCGTATGTTTTGTTAACGTTTTGTGACGTTAGAGCAGAGGGTCATGGCAGGAGATGTTAAGTGGGCTTCGCGTTCCGTGAGTGGCTCTAATTAGTGTGTCTGTGTGTGTTGGGGGGGGGGGGGGGGGGGGGCCTGGGGGGGGACTTATGCGCATGTACACATGATACTGGACGTACCTGAACACACACTTGCAGTACATCCACACATTTGTGGCACAAAAGAAATTGGACACATATCCCGATTTCCAAAGAACACCATAATAGCTCTCACACATGCAAACACATATTCACCTAGCATTGAAACACTGTGGGAGTAAAAAGAAACACTGGACCAAAAAAAAGGACTAAAAAAATGGACAGAGCAATAAATGTAATATTTTTTTATGAATACATTGCATGTTGCAATGTTTATCTTTTATTTTTGACATTTCATACTGAGTTTTCCTCGGAGTAGTAACTAGTGTGCTGGTACTTTCTGTTTTTCATTATTAATCTGATCCTGCCTGGAGCTATGTTTATTTAGTTTTGATGAGCGTGCCTTTGGACCCTTTTTGTTTTTAACCGAAAACCAAACAATATAACACCAAACAGTTTTCTAAGCTTTCCTCCAGCACCACAAGGCTCCTATATCAATTTCTGGCTTGTAGCATGGACTTGCATTGTCATTACCATGGCCAACTCAATGCCAGCAGCCTGGCTTCTGTCCAAAGCAGAAAATTGTTTTTGGAATAACCTGGAGTTAAACGTCTGGTAGTATACTGCATGTCACTTTAAAACCTCTTTAAATCCAGGCTCCCTCAACAGAGTGAATGCCCAATTGAGTTGGACTCCTGTTTCGTCCTTTTTTTTTTTTTTTTACCTGATTTTATTCTTTAGAGAGGCTGTGCTTTTGTCAGTCCAGCTGTTCCAGCATCTGTCATTTCTATCACTGGGGATAGATCCCAGGTGAAGGCTATTTTATAATGTCTATTCTCTACATTCTGTAATGTCATATCTAACTCTGAAATTGGTCTATTTCCAATTTCTAGCTTTGTAGGATGCTAGTATGCTTTTTTTTTGTTACTGCAGACAAACAGCAGATGGCAAAATGCTGAAAATGTCAGATGTTGTTTGCATGAACGCTGTTTGAGCTGATGTTAGCTCATATTTGTTTAAATGTCACCACAACCAGAAAACCATGTGAAATTTTTTAATATTCTAAATTCTCATGTGACATTATGCAACATGAATATAGCAAAGATTGTCAACTTTCCTGAACTCCCTGTGTGTGTGTACCTGGTATTCCTTATGTTGTGGGGACCTAAATCTGTTTACAAAGTCACATTATGGGGACTTGTGTTCAAAGCACGTCCCTTTAACGTAAATTACTACATTTTAAGCTGGTTAACATATGTTAGGTTAGGGTTAGGGTCAGGGTCAAGGTTAGAGTAAGTCTCCAGGAAATGAATGTAAGTCAATGCAATGTCCTCTGTAGTCATGGAAACCTGTGTTTGTGTGTGTGTGTGTGTGTGTGTGTGTGTGTGTGTGTGTGTGTGTGCGCACATCTTCCCTCGGGCTACATGGCTACATGACTTTTTCTCTTCTCTCTCTCATTTATTCCTCCAGCGTCATTCTAACCCTTGGTTTCTTTCTCTTTGTTTCCAGGATCCCTCCTTCTCCCTCCTCCTCCACGATAAGCTTCAGGTGCCTAACAGTTCTCGGCTGGCGTGGAACGAGCATGACAGCCGCTGTGATGTATGCGGCACTCACCTCACTCAACTTAAACAGGAAGCAGTGCGCATGGTCCTCACTCTGGACCAGTGGGATTTGTCTCCAACTTCTTCTCCCCCTGCTCTAATTGGACGATATGGATCTCAAGGACCTCCACATCCACTGGGAGCTTCAGGATTACCGGGAGGTCCTGGGCCACGGGACTGGCCTCCTTCTTTTCTCCCTTCCTCCTCCTCCTCCTCCTCCTCGGGTGCTGCTTCCACTTCACATCCTCCTGGTCAAGCATCTCAGTCATCCTCCCCAAGTCCAAACCAGACCCCAACGCCAAGTCCAAGCCACGGACCATCCAACCCCAGCCACGGGAGTCCCACAATGGGGCAAACATCCAGCTGTAACCCACAACCCCAGGGTCCAGGGCCCAGACTGGGGTCGAAACCCAGCTCCCTGGGTCTTGGAGGTGGAGTGGACAGAAGGAACGGGTCCCCCAGTTCTGGGAAAGCAGCTGGTTCCCATCAGCAACTAGTGGCTGGGGTAAACAGCCCTAGCAATAACAGTGGGAACAGTAACAATGGCAGTGGAGCAGTGCTGAGTACAGCAGCTCTGCAGGCCCATCAGCACATGAACCGAGCTAACGGAGGAGTTACACTCTATCCATACCAGGTAAGCTGTCGTAAGTTATTGTGTTTGTCTTCTCTCACAAGGGTGTTGCAGACATTACCACAAAATCTAAATGAATTAATTCTGCTATCTTGATATTATGATTTTATGGTTTTATTATTGACATGGCATCAGGAACACCTCCAAAGAATCCTTTTAAATGTCAACTTTGACTCATAGACAAAGTTATTAGAATTGGATAGTCAAATATCAAAGTCACTGTGACCTTACAAAACAAATTTGATCTCGTCAGCAATGTTCCAGGAATGTCTAGAGGGAGTTTCTTCAAATTTAGTACCGATTTTCATGTCTCTAGCATTTCCTGCGCTGATATAGACATGACCTTATTCCCTTCATTGTTTTTGATACAGAATATTGCTGTTCCTTTTTTTCAGCAATGCTGCGTCCTGGAGTCAAATGTAATTTGTATGTCATCCTTACACTGGAAAATAGGTTTTAACATTATAATTTCAATTTTTTAGAAAAAAAAAATGTTTATATTTCTGCTTTAGGTAAAAAAAAGTGCATGTAGTATGATTTACATGTAGTATGACTTACAATGATTGCTACATGTGTTACATACGTATTGTGTTCAATCCTCTCCTCTGTTTGTACAAAGTCAAACTAGGCTATGCAGCATTTACATCGGGCAAAGTGTGTCTCTCTATATGTGTTTGTGTTACTCCTTATAAGATAAGGAGGGAGGATGCGTGAGGCCAATTAAATTCAAGTAATTCGAAAATTCTTCTTTGAATTTATTGAAACATATAAGAATCATTATGGGTGACGGTTTATACCAGGACTGCAACTAATGATTATTTTCATAATTGATGAATCCGTTAATTACTTTTCTCATTTAATGGTTTAGTTGTTCCGCCCAAAAAAATGTCAGAAAATGTTGAAACATCTTGATCAGTGTTCTTCAAACGTGTATCTTTGTTATATTGAGCAAAGAACCCAGAAGAAAAATCTGAAAACGTGTGATAATTATATAAAGAAAACACTCAAACTAATGCTGCTGATTGATAAGTTGTTGCAGTCATATTTTATACAGTATTAAAGTGCAGTAATAGTCTTCACTACATATATGGGTAAACCTATGTTTCATATATGTAGCTTTCCTTTATTGGTGCCAATATCTCAACAATATAAGAATGGCTCATTAGCCAACTGCATGGCAACTGTGTACTTTCCAAAAGCATTGTTGGAACTTTTCTGGAGCATGAAGTTTATGCTGCCAGCAAAGTCAGGCTAGACCTCAGAGGCTGAGCTGAAATGAGATGGTTTGATCTACACAGGATTTCTCATCTCGCCCTTACCACTGTTACACTGTATAATAATAATAATAATAATAATATTTTTTGAAAAATCACATTTCAAGGCCCTATTAGCTTCAATTGAGTTAAAGCCTGGGAAACATTGTCTTCTTCAGATATTTGATCACTGTTGGTCACCATCTTCTCCTTTCAAATCTCCTCAGTGTTTCCACCATTCATTGAATCCTTGCATAGTTTGAGCCAGGGCTGATGTAGGACTCTAATACCATCTCTTATTTAGAGATAAACAACAGAGGTTATACAACAGGATCAAGGAGGAAGAAGACTGGAGACAGAAAAAGGAGATTTAGGGAGGAGAGAGAGAGAGAGTGGAGAGATTGAGAATGAGGAGAAGATGGGAGAGGAAGGTAGAAAGAAGAAAACGCCTCAGGTGAGGGGTAGAGAGGCAGGAGAGCTGAGACTCCTGGTGAGATCCAGTGTGTGCATGTGTGTGTGTGTGTGATTCTGTGTGTATGAGCATGTACTACAGATGTAATAATTCATACAGTGATAATTAGGACTCTAGGGACTATGTCACACACACACACACACACACACACACACCCTGCACCCCTTCACTCTCGCATACACACACTGTGCCCTTCTCTTTCCTTTTTTTACTATTCATATCTTTCTCACTCTCTCAGTTTGTCATGTTCATGTCCTCTCTCCTGCCATTCCCTCGTCTCTCCGTATATTTTTATTCCGTCCATGTTTTGAATCAGATACAGGAATGCTGAATTGTGGGTGGAAATTGTTTTGCTATCTTGTTCCACGTTAGAAATAAATTATGATAAGAGCTGTTATGTATTCTGGTCTGTTTTTTTGTGGAAAACAGAGACTTTTTTTTTGTTTGTTTGTTTTCCGAGGATCTTTTCTTTTTTAAGTGAAAGCATTTACTGAAAGGTGTAAAATGTTAGGGAATGTTTGTGCCGTGACTTTGACATTAATGGTGTTTCAGCAGGAAAGGGGAAACAGACAATGATAATAAATCACCCGCGTTTAGACTCACCCCTGGGAGAGAAAGCGTAGTGGGAGGAGGAAGAGCTGAGCAGAGGGATGATCAAATAATGGGAATCAAAGTATGAGGGAATTTAGATTGAAAGATAAAGATGTGGACAGAGAGGGTGAAGAGAATGTTGGAGAGATATAGAGAATCAGAATAGAAGCAAATTGAATCACACACTTCATGGGTATTTAGATGAACTCAGGGACCATTAGTCTATATGGCTGATGGTTGAATGCAGGCAAAGAATTGAAAGACCAAAACAAATGGCTTCAGAGCAGGCTTTATCAAGAATGTGTGTCTTTAGTCTTATTTGATTCTCACATTTTTAATGATTAAAAGGGAGACAGACACAGAGAGCTGGTAGGATGCAGAGGGAGACAGAGAGAGGAAGCGACCTGTCTGTCAGTGGAGCTGACATTAAAATCTTGCTGGCTCAGCCAGAGCTCCAGGCTGCAGAACTAATGGGTGAGGTCAGACAGCAGCGTGCTCGGTGATATACAGTTCTTCAATTTTCGTACAAGAAGCAACACAGTAACACACGTACTGTCATAGTCACAATCACTGAACATTTTCACTGGCAGAAGGTGTGAGGTTCAGTCAGAAACAATCAAGTCAACATATCCTTGATGATGATACGAAAATGTCATAAGGTCAGGGGATTAATGGAAAGCTAGCTTTTTTAAGTTACTCACATGAAATATTAAAGAAGACATACATACATATATATATATAACTGTTTCTACAACTTAGTTGAAGTATATTACTGAGCTTTGACAAATTATGTAAACAACACACTGCACACTACAAACAAGAACCCATCATCTGCTTTATTTCTAAAACACTTAACCTATTTTGTTTATTTTAGTGTGTCAGCAACAGGTGGACAGACGACAAGATGACAATAATGGCCTGTGGAAATCACATTATATGTTACATTTCTACTTATATGTTAAATTTCTTTTGACAAAGTGAAATAGGGGAGAAAAGTATCCTCACCAGCATGTCTGTCGCAGTCTGTCATCGGCTTCCTTTCTACTTACAGCTACAGCTTCACTGCAGACCCATCGCTGTTTTTCTGCTCCTCTGGTCAAGAGCTGTACTGAGGCCTTTAGGTCCATTTCCGTTCCGTACTTCCAACACTAGCAGCTCGGTGGCTGCTCACTCTGCTGACATCCTGCGTGTCGAAGAGCATTGAGCTGTGCGATCAGATTGGTTTGCGGTGGCTGGCACAACAGGACAAAACACCAAACCAAAACCTAAACACAGTTTGCGGCCCACAAATGAAAATGTTTTTGTATATGACAGTTATCAGTGAAATCAGTATTTTAATTTAACAAGTTTCTGTGATCTTTGATGACAGATCATAACCTTTTTTAAATCTTAATATAATACATTTCTGACAAACTTTATTTTTCCTTTAATGGTTTTTCCCATTCATAATGATTTCAAAAAAAATTAATTCACCTCAATTAAATTGTTGTGAGTAGGTCTGAACGATTTTTGTGAAACATCGAATTGCAATTTTTCTGACATGCTGTATATTGTGGTTGCAACTTTTAAAATCAGCCTTCAGTTCAATATTTATTGTGGAAGATGAGCATTATCAGATGATATCCAAATATACTCTGATGTAAGGATGAGAACTTTAACATATAAGCAATGCATTTTTTTTTTTTAAAAATTCCTCTTTCTACTTCTTTGTGTTTTCAATTGCTCCATAAAACATGGCGTGATAGAAAGATTAAATGCAGCCTCTACTATATGTTTATTGTTCAACCCTAATTGTGAATGGTTTTTATTATAAAGGGCAATAAAATCATAAATCATCCCATCTGCTAGTGTTTGACAGTAGTTTATGCATTGTGCAAACACACTTTTATTACTGTTACTTGTTACTTTTCTTTATTTTGAGTCTCTTCCCCACTTTCAGTTGTAAATATTTAGATTGTTTTACAGATTGGACCCATTCCCTCCAGTACAACTTTGACAGAAATACGCACCATTTCTCCATTTATCAAACCTGAACTTTCAGGCACAGACTCTACGTTGTTGCTTGTATTTGGAAAAAAAGGGTATATACTATGTATATAAAAAAAAATAGGAGATACAAATGTTGTAATGAAGATAAATGAGGCAGGTTTTACCTTCAAGAGAAGAGAAAGACAGGTAAAGATAAGAGGAAGAGTGTTAGTCAGTTAGTGACAAGACACGTGCAAGTGTTGTTTTCTCTCCCCTTTTCTATTTCTGGGAACATATATGATATTACATTAGTCAAAGTCTCACAATGACAGTTTCAATCTCTGAAATAAGAATGCTCTACTCTTTAATAACCACACTGAATTGTTGAATTAAGTGGGAATTACCATGCTATCCATGTATTTTCTGTTTGCTGCAGCTGAAATGAGGCACTAATGTGACAGCTCTCATACAATTCACCTGGGTTAATGAGCAGCAAGAAGCATAATTAGCCATTAACATACTGCTGGTGCAGAGACAGACAGACAGAGGCACAGAAAACCTTTGTATGGAAGCTTCAACATATTATAAAGGTGAAAATGAGAATTCCATATTCATGCCTCTGTGCCTGGTGACACGCAGTGACCCGGAGGAAAATGAAGAGCGACTTCAAGTTTGTTTCAAATGTTCCGTTGAACCCAGCGACGAACTGATACGATTTGGATGGTTGCCGTGACCTTGCAAAGCGTGAATGTGTGAAAGCAACATCTCAGGAACACGTTGAGGGAACTTCTTCAGATGTTCGTGTTCATGATAACGTGTGATCGCGTTTACTCACAGGTGACTAGGATATGGTGTAGTTAGTATCAGTGAAGCTGCACTCACAGTGCTCCCTCGTCCTCTCTGCCTCTAGTAGTTGTGTTTTGAGGGTAAAGCTTTGAAAAGAAAGCAGACAGGAGAGGTTGGAGTTGCATCAGTTGCGGTGTAGCCTGGCGATTGTGAACTTTTCCAGACTCCTACCACACCAGACCAGATTTAACTTATTAATGGCTATTTGTACATATATAAAAACTGTTTCACAAACCAACTATAGTTTTGGAACACTGGGCATTTCCTTACATCTGGCATCTGAAAGTTCACTTGATCTGATTAGAATTTTTTTGGACAAAAGTTTCAGATAACTGTGACATCTCAGGTTGCAAACGTCATGCATTTACCTTAACCAGTAGTTGAAAGAGTTAATAATCAATAGTTTGTTAATTGTGATGAGTGACTATGGAATAAATAATGACAATGATGCAGAATTACAGATATCTACAGACATAAAATACCAAAACAACAATGAATGAAGAGCTCCACGTGTCATTTTCTCTGTTTACCTTTTAAATGTTGTACATTAGTGGCACATTAGATATGTATCATTCTGTACTGGAGCAATAACCCTGTGAAGGAGGAACTTACAGGCCAATCCATCTCCCTTCACTAACTATGTTAGTACTTAATTAATAACTTAGTAACACACCATGTGAGGTCAGAAGAAATGACTAACCAACAAAATTATACTGACCTTGTCAGTTGACGAATTTAAAATTTTAATTAGTTGAATTCCTAACAGCCATTAAGTGACTAAGTGATTTGCTAATGATTATCATCCCTAGTGTCATCATGGAGTGTATGATTTGGTCAGGGTAAGTCAGCTAACTGGCTTTCTTCTTCTTCTCCTTCTAACAAATGTATTATATTAGGAAAACCTCAAGAGAATCCTTTCAAATTTGGCATGAATGTTGCCAGATCTGGGTGGCCATAGGTGAAATGGCCACCCGTTGGAAAAAAAAAAAGGTGTTTGTGACTACAAATTCAACAAGCACATATGAGTCTGGAAAACATGCTTAGACTGAAACTTTATTTTTCAGTAAAGACATTCAACCACTGGGCCGAAATGTAGCTTTAATATTAAGGTGGCTTTATGGATCGTATAAATAAATATTGTATAAGCTGCTGAACAGCTGAATCGTCAGATTACCACATATTCCTTTATATATATATATACCATTTTGCAGTTTCTTTTCCTCTCTGTATCAGTACTTTTCCTCTCCCCGTTCATGAGGACAAATGAGTCACCAATACAAATGCAGGTATTCTATGTAGCTCCCTGAACCTTTGGTCCATGTGCTCACAACCCCTTTAATAATGCATATGGGTAGCAAGCCACGTCTGAGCTTTTGAAATGGGCGTAGATACACAGAGGCATAGATAAACTATAGAGGCATCTCATTTACAATAGGTAATTTATCATGGCAGTGGGCTGCGAGCTCGGACCCCCAGGAGCCCTCAGCAGTAAATACGCGCACAGGGGAAGTGATTTACACACATCCACACAGGTGCAGAGGAGTGCAGACACATGCCTGCACAAGGACACGCACGCAGACACACTCACAATAGACATTCATGCTCACAGATCAGCTCTCACACACACGCTGCAGTATTGCAGCGTGCGGGTGTGATTTAGGTGCCCCGCTGTCTGGCATGTGGCAGCACATAAAGAACTATAATCAATAATCCATATCTAACACACACATAATACCTATGAACGTCCGTGCACACACATCTGGGCAACTACACTTTCATATACTCTATATGTGTTGAATTGATATATAAATTCGCCTGCGTGTTTGAGTGCAACTCCCTGGACGCGGTATGAGACACCTCCAACTGCTGACACACGCAGAGATTCCGCGGTCACTGTCTCAGAACAGCAGATACACAGACAGAGTGGCCTCGTGGTGAAGGCACATACCATGTAATTGCAGTACTCAGCTCCATCCAAGGGATCCATGTTGCATGTCATAGCCATTTTTCCTTCTCCATATCTTTTGTCCGCAGTGCATCTGCACTGTCTGCTCTATAGTGAAAGCAAAATGCCAAAAACTGTTACAAAAGAACACTTACACACTTAAGCAGTTGTACTCATCCCATAAATAAATAAAAGGTCATACATTTTCCCTTAATTTAAATGATGCATGTTTTCTTCTATCATTACAAAGCTAGAAGGGAAAAATGGTTGGTTTTGCATTTGTGGATAAAAGGACCAAAAAAAAAAAAACCCTTAGGAAAGTAACTCTTCTGCACCAACGTCCATAGAGAATATCAATAATTTCACATCATGACACACAGGTTAACATACCAGCAGCTCCTGTGTTCACACAGTCTAAACATGCTGAGTTTCTTCATGGACTCTGGAGTGATGAAAAAGTTTAATATCCAGTTGGAAAAGGCTTTTTAAAGTTTTCTTAAGATATTGTAGGCTTGAGCTCTCGTAGACATTGGTGAATCTTTTGTGAAATGGCTAAAAATCAGTTAGTTTTTTCTTTGTGTCCCTGTTGGCAGATATGTTTTATAGTGAGAATGAATGTGTCTAGGTCCCCAAAAATCCTGGACCATCTCTTTAAAGCTGGGGTCTGTAATGTCTTTGTGAGACAGTTTCTAGCTTATGTGTTGAAATCTTCTTCACATCCTGATAGCTGTTTAAAAAAGCTGGTGCCTGTAGCCCTCACAATACTGTAATTCACAGGAGCAAGCATTTCACTTTCCCACATAAACTCAAAATAGACTCGAGCTCTAATCATTTATTTTGTTTGACAAGTTAAATGTGAAAGTGTGAAGTTATTTCTGATATTCTCCTATTTTTTAGGATTTTTTTTTTTTTTTTGGTCAATGGTAATGAAAAGTCTCACTGTGTCTCTCGTCAGATCTCTCAGATGATCTCTGAGGCCTTCAGGGAAGGACAGACTGAAGCTGCACTGAACCGCTACAACACACACTCTCCTTCGCACACAAATTCATCATCACACACCAGCTCTCCCTGTCACACACCAGCTGTGACCACCACAGCGCAGACCGCCACGTCAGCCGCTGCCTCTTTCTTTGCCAGGTAAGATGCATTAGCAACAACGCAGCACTGACACACACACACACATACACACAGTGCCACAGAGCAGCTGTTTTATTTTTGTAATGATGTAATATTGAATTTTAATCACTGCCTCTGGCTGGAGGCATTATGTTTCCAGCCTTTTGACCATCTGTCCCATATTTGGTGCTAAAAGGTCAAAAAGTCTGGACCCTTTGCAGACATTCAACATGTGCATTTTATATGACGTTGGAGAAAACTGCATTGGAGGCGCACGTCTGCTGCACGTTTTTCAGCGGCAGCTCTGAGACAAACTGAGTAGAATGTGAATTTGATTGTGGAGGCCTAGGAGGCTGAATATGTGCATGCTTAGCAACAGCAGTTTTTTTTTTTTTAACGACGTAGCTGCACTGATCACAATTTGTGGAATTTTGTGTATTTAAACCAAGGTTTAAAATCTAAGTGTTTTGTGCTAATGAAATCTCTTAAATGACCCAATTAAGGGAAAAAAAGAGTTTGAATTCTTTAAAAAACAAACAGAGAACAAAGACAGATATCAACTCTGTCACCATGTCATCAATGACGTGTGCTTTCACCGCATGGCAAGACGTGGCTAATATGGTTAAATTACTGATAATTACAAACATGGCAAAATGAATGTTTGTGAGAAGTGTGATTCAAAGACTTTGAATCTTGTGAGATGCTTTAAAACACAGTTTAAATGACAGTGGTTTTCCTCCTCTCCTCTGTCTGTGAACGCACCAGCGACCAGACCAACTCATAAATTGTGTGGAAACACTTACAAAAACATGTGCACACGCTCTGTCACCAGCTTTACCTCTTCAAGTGTCAAGGCCAACACGCACACGCACATGCACATGTTTGCGCTTCTATCAAAGTGAGGACCCTCATAGACATAATACATTTTCTAGCCCCTTACCCTAACCTTAACCATCACAACTAGATGCCTAACCCCTAACCCTTACCTAAACCCAATTCTAACCCTAACCCTAAAACCAAGTCTTAACCCTGAAAAAGCCATTTTAAGGGGTGAAAAAAAGTGAGCACCAGCCAAAATGTCCTCACTTTGTCAAAAAGTCCTCACTTTGTAGGGTTTACACAAATGTTGGTCCTCATTCTGCAGCAAGTACAAGAACACACACACACACACACACACACACACACACACACCTGGTTGACATTCTAAACGAATTCATCTCAATTTCTGAGCATTCACCTTCTGAGTGAAACAACATGCCTTGTTTAATAGTGCAGGTGTCATGGTGCAGACATGGGTGTTGTTTCTGTGCGTGTTAATCTGTCATCTCTTTTATTGTGGCATAATGACCGGGAATTGGCGTGATGTGTAATTTCCAATGAAAACCAGAGTGAAAAAGTGTCCCAGGGTTTGTTTTGTTTTGCTTTCCAAAAAAAAATCGATTTTGACACTCACTTTACACTGAGCCGGATTTCAGTTTAATTGGCAAAGTAAAGAAACGCAGACTGCACACTCTGTCACCTTTTATTCTTGACTCTGGTGCATATGTTTGTGCGTTAATGGTTGATGGATGCAGCCGTGCAGTGCTAGGAAATCCTATGGTTTTCTTGGTCGCTTCTCCCAGACGTGGACTGCATACAGACACTCTTATAACATGCACGCGCACGCACACACACACAAATCCTCTTGCACGCTGTTTGCACAAAAACATCTCCTCTCTCCTGAGCTCTTTCATCCTCTTCTTCCTCGTCTTCACGTGTTACCTTCTTTCGCTTCTCCTGTGCTTTAATTTGCTTTACTACTTGTTTGTTCTCCACTTTCTCTCCGTCCGTTCTTTGCTTCTTTTTTTTTTTTAAATTCCTCTGTGCTTCTCTTTTCGGCTTTCAGATAAATTGTTCTGTTTCCACACTGACCCTTTCTTTACCTCTGCTAATGTGCATGCGAGTAATATCTTTCATTATTACCAATGTGTGTGCGAACGTGTCACACTCACACGGCCATGCTCCATCTTCACAGTGCTGCAGTGGCCCTCTGGGGATGCTGGGGTAGAGGATATAGAGACATGCAGTACTGGCCCAGGCATGCGTGCATGTGTGTGTGTGTGTGTGTGTGTGTGTGCAGTGTTTCTCTCTCATTGGGGGGAAGGGATTCTCTATCGGTGCAGGAATTTTTGCTGCATGCTCAGAGGATTGGACCTTTAGGGATTTGGCTGGCTGTGTGTCTGAATGTATGTGTCACCAAGTAAATGAATAGGTCCCCAGTGAACTGGTGAATTGGGAGGGCGTTGTTGTTTGGGATGGAGAATGACTGTGAGGTGGGGGTTGCTGTCATTACTTCTTCCTTGGTTTTACCTCTTGTTTTGAAAGAGACAGGTAGGAAGACGAATCCTGTTTAGGATAGCTTTAATATAACACTTCTGAGAGGGCAGTAAGAGATAAATCATACCATTCTATCCATTCAACATTTTCATCCGTTCATTCATTATCTACTGATTCTCCTTTTGCGAGTTGTGAGGGAGTTGGAGCTGATCCCATCTGAGACTGGGTGATGGCCAGGTTACACCTGGACAGGTCACTAATCTATCACATAAGGAGATAAAACCCACAAGCACTTATGTTCCCAAAAAATAAACTATATTTTCCTGTAAACCATGGGGAATAAAATATTTTAATGTTACATTTTAATGTTGCATTACGGCAAATTGATTAATACAAGGTATATCAACTTTTTTGTAAGCAAATCTAATGTTTCATTAGAAGGAGGAGTTATTTGTGGCTTCCACTGTATCTGCAGTATTGCTGTACTGTAGTGCAGTACAGCAATACAGTGTCATGAGGTGATTGCAGCTCCATGTTTAACACAATGGTGTATGAATATTTTATTGCTCAGGCATGTGTTCATTTTTACAGTGCAGCGTATGTGGCGGCGTTGTAATGGGATGGAGTGGGAAGTAAGCACATGTACGTGTCAATAGATAGTGTCATTAGAGCCACTCCTCTGCCCATGCCAGTCTTCTTGACCACACACACAGTGTCTTTATTATATCGTCCCTGTTAAATAGGATGTAATTTCCTACAGCGAAAACAACACACTCCATGGACAACAGCAATAAATCAGCTTTGTGTATGTGTGTTTAGTGCATGCGTATGTGTGTTCTTGTATTTGCAGCTTTGTGAGGACTGAGAATTGTACAAATCATTCGGAGTGAGTGTATTTGTCTGATTCTCACATCTTTAAAGGGCTTTTTGGGGGGTTAAGACTGGTGTTAGGGTTAGAATTGGGCTTAGGTTAGGGTTAGGCATTTATAGTTGTGATGCATTATGTATGTGTGCACGTAGCCTTAAACACTGACCTTAAACACTGACCTTGTCAGGACCAGTAGTCCTCATGGAGACCAACACCTGGTCCTGATGAAGCAGAACCTAATTTCTGAGGAACTGGTTAAGTTTGGGTTAGGCATTAACTGGCTATGGTTATGGTTAAGGTTAGAGATAACACTTTGAATGAACGTCAGTGCAGTTTCCTAAGAAGAATAGCTGCATCAACTCGTGCGTGTGTGTGTCTTTCAAGTCTTTGTATGTATATGTCAAGTGTCTGTTTAGCGTGAAAGGATGAGGGAAAACAAAGCAACAGCATGTGAGTAGCTGAACTATTTGTGACCCATGCTGCTTTTTAACAAGAGGGAGACACATGAAGGGATGGACAACAGGATCAATATGTGTGAGGAGGGCTGGATGGATGGATAGTAGACGGAGAAGAAGGCAAAGGGAGGCAACAAAGGATGAAAATAATGGGGAGAGCGGGGATACAGGGGAAAAATAAGGGCTTTAAAGAGTGAGGGGGGGGGGAGGATTTAGGAGTGGAGACATGAATGGTAGTAATAGAGGAGGGTGTAGATAAAAGAAAGGGGTGTCAGAGGAAAAGCTGATGGATGGAGTAGATGGAGTAAATGGATGGATAACGAGTGCCACTCACTTCAGTGTTCGATTGGAAAAGATCCACTTGGACAAATCCCAGGCCACTTGTCATTCAATGCTACCGATTAGCTTGTGCGTGTGGAGACCCACCAACGCACATGTAAAAGAAATAATAATGAGGAAAAACAGTATATGTATTTGGATAAAATTATTGGATTTTTAGGCTGTGAATATTATTAAAATAAGAAAAAGATTCGACACCAATGCCATTCGGTTATCTAAAGCTGCACAGAAAGATCAACATGTCAGTTATATTCTCAGTTAATCGATAAGTTGTTTGGTTCAAAAATTGTTTTTAATAAGTTGATCCATCTTTCCCATACCTCAAAATGATTGTCCACAAGCGAAGATGTTCAGTTTACGGTAACAGAGGTGCAAAGGAACAGGAACATTAGATTTAAGAAGGTAAAATCAAAGAATCCAAAAATAATCAATGATCACACCATTTAATCAGCAAGTAAATGGAGCAAGTGCTCACTAATACACATTTGAACACATTTTTGAAAACAATTTGAAAAAATAAGCATAAGAATAAATCTTAGATCTTTTTGAGTGAAAATAACTGCCTACATTTTTTGTTGAGTGACGTTGCTAAATAATTAGATTTTAGACACTTTACTGTTTCTTTGTCATTACCAAGGGCATGGCTTGTCATCTCTGTGTCATGTACCCTAGATCCTAGATGTACAACACATCCTGTTGTGGCTGTCCAACATTCTGAACCCACTGACAGTTTCTTATTGAAGGACCTATTGAAGAAATATCACTCCTCTAATCTAATTATGTGTCAATTCATATCATATCATGTTTTAAACTCCTCAAAACCATCAACAACCATCATCAGCATCATTTAAAACTGCATGCCCATAACAATTTGCAGCATTTCAACTGCTCTGCTACATGTGCATCCTCATGGTGGCTTTAACCAAATATGTAAACATTTTAATTGTATCTTTGAATTTCACGAGTAATTACAACTGTAAATGCTTTTGTTGGCATCCACGGCAGTAAATGTGAAAGCTTAGTGGGACACAGTGGGAAACCCCGTCAGTGGCCGTGCGCCCGAGCAGCTTTGTTTCGTCACATTCACACAAACATACACGGATAGACGCACAGAGTCACACACAAATCTCCTGGGAGAGCCAGTCAAATGGTGAAATGCTTGGTCGTTCTATGGGTCAGTGGGTCCACGTCCCTCTTCTCCCCCTCCTCTTCTGTTTATCTCTCTACCACTCTCCCCTCTCTCTCTCTCTGACTCTCCCCACTCGCTCTCATTGCTGCAACCTGCTGCAGTTAATTGAAAGCCAATGGTGTGAGAATATGGCTCTTTGACAGAGAGAGTGTTGGGGTGTAAGGTCTCTCTCTCTCTCTCTCTCTCTCTCTCTCTCTCTCTCTCTCTCTCTCTTTACAGTCTTTTTTTTATAATCCAAGAAATGTATGTGAGGAGAGATTGAAGCTGAACAGAGGAGGAATTCCTGTTTTAGAGGGTTTTTATTTCATCAGCTTGTTAAAGTTAGGGTCAGTATGTGTGCAAGGCAATAGATAGATAGGTAGATAGATAGATAGATAGATAGATAGATAGATAGATAGATAGATAGATAGATAGATAGATAGATAGATAGATAGATAGATAGATAGATCCATTGTTGAAAAAAAGCAATCGATGCTTCTCACCCCCTCCCTTCAGCCTGTGTATGCCTCATCAGCGTGGGCAGGGTGTGAGCAGACAGACAGGTCGATTAGTGACACCCAGGTACACCAGCCAATCATTCCATGTGGTCTAAATGAAATGGATGGGTGGTTCATTAAAGTAAAGAGTAGGGCAAAATTGAAATTGTAAGTAAATAATTAGCAAGGTACAAAGGCTGCAATTTAATTCTTTTCATTTTGGACTGTTCAATGCAAATTAAAACTGTAATACAAACAGTTCATATCTGTGAGTTGTCATCCTTGCAATGCGATACAGTGTAGTAAATATTTAGACGATGTCATGTGGTAAAGTACGACTTACTGATGACTATCAGGACATTAAGAGGATTTCAGAAAATTAGATCAAGTCTTTCAGAAACGCTTTAATACATCTGAACTCTAATTTAGAAGCCTTATGATTTGGCATTTGACCAGCACTGTGTTGACATATTGCAAATGGATAATTACAGATACCCCCTACAACCAGAATCCTGTTGGATGATACAGTCGGTCCCACTGGTGGTCACTTGTGTGTGCTGTGCTTTATCGTTGATTTTCCTCAAAACGGGAAAATAATCTTCAAAAATGACATGTTCAGGAAGAGGTGAATCTAGTGGTTGAGACTATTAACTCCTCAGGAAAATGCTTACTGATGTGGATTCATTTTCCCATAGACTTTTTGCGACCAGCATGTCGCCACCTAGTGGCTATTCACTATATTCTTATTTCCTGGCTGCCATGTCAGTTGTTACTGTATAACTGACATGCCACAAACAAATCACACATGACATTTGCCTGTGACAAAGGCAAAATGAAAAATGTAGTACTCTGTAATTATCCTTTACTCTATATAATTTATGTATAAATTATTAAAAGAGGCAGAGACAAAGAACCTGTTGTGTTGAGGTAAGGGAAGACACGTGACGAAATGTAGACATAGATGTTAAAAGTAGAAAAGGAGGGAAGAGTTCTGAGTTCAGAATATATAGAGTCTATTTAAATCAAAGTTCTGCTGTTTCCTTCTGAGGCAAATGCTGTGGGGACTCAAGCAGCAAAAAAGCAAATGAGCCACTCCCTATCCAGATGTTGGTACATATGTAAACAGAAGTGTGTGTGCGTGTGTGTGTGCAGAAGGGCTTATAATCATTTCTATTCTGAAATTAGCATATTTGTGATGGCTGTGCATGTGGCAAACTTTAAGGATGTAATTAGAGACTTGTATGGTTATGCACACGTGCCACCATTCTTCCTGTGCTTCCTCATCCTATTGTTTATCCACTGAAACTGTTTAGTGTTCATGATGTTGTTTAGAACGTGACAAAGTGTGACACTAACATATTAATTAGAACAACTGCGTGTCCTCCCTCTGTCCTCTTGCTTTTTCAGAGCCGCACAAAAGTTGAACTTAGCCTCCAAGAAGAAGAAGCAGAAGGCCGCTGCAGCCACAGCTCCAGTGAGCTCCTCCTCATCCGGTGACCCACCTCTGTTTCCCACCAACTTCAGCTCTGCCCTGGTGATGTCCCCACCCCCAGCTCCGCCTTGCCTTCTCCGTGCAGTTAATAAGATAAAAGATACGCCTGGCCTTGGAAAGGTAATGTAAAAATGTTTTTTACTTAAAACATACAGTAAAATCTACAAACTCTGCCTTAAACCAACACAATGTGACTTTTACTGGGTGTACTGGCACTGTAGCAAACACACCATGCATGATGAGAACAGGTTTGTTGATTACTTTTTTAAAACTCACTTCAGTTCAGCATTACTCTTGAACTCGCTGAACCCATTTCTGGCTGTTTTAGTCTCATTAAATGTATAGTTGTCAAGAGTCATAGAGAAAGAAAATAAAAACACTCAATTTGCTTCTGACCTTTCCATTGAAGGGACTGGTTTGTGCAACTGCTTGGTGGAATAGCCAATAGGAGAGCCATCATCTCCAAACTCACCTGTGATTGGTCTCTTATCAAGGGCCAAATCACCCCAAAGCTTGAAACCAGTCTAGAAGAAGTGAGGAAATAGTAGTTCTCTCTCAGATCACACTTTACATGATGCTGCAAGGTTACTATTAAAGTATTGATTAATGATGACAAAAGAGAAATTGCATAATTCGTCAAAGCTTCAGGTGCAAAATTCAAAAAGCATGCTTGCTCTGGCCGGTTTGTCTGTTTAAGCTGCTGTAGAAACAATGTCAAGACGACAGCCGCCTCTACAAGAGCCTGTTCATACAAACACACTCATGGACAGAACATTCAATAAACACTCCTTAATATTACACACTGGACCATAGTTCCTGGGCAAAAGTTTCCCCACACTGTTGCAAAACGCAACAAATACAATGGAAAAGTGCGCTTTATTTATTTATTTTTTGACATCATAGGACACAACTGAGAGCTCAGTTACACGCATAGTCGTCATGTTTTATTTTAATAAACATTTCTAGGTTTTAGTGGATGAATTTATTTTAAATAAACTAAAGTAACAAACTTAGTGTTTGTAGTAGGTAGTACGTACGTAGTGAAGTAGTGGAATGGGCTAAAGCTGCAGTATTTTACCATGACCTTGTGCAGTTTGTCTCAGTTTGTCTATTGGTATGTGTGTGTGTTGCCCCTGCTGTACCATAGTGAAATGTAGCCTAATGGTTTCCATGGTAACACATCTCAGGCTGACAAAAGTCATCTGTCACCCTCGTGGCTGGTTGATGAAACATGTGTGTATTGTGGAAGTGGGGGGGAGTCATGCCTCTCAAGTGTGTGCAATATTGATCGTCCATGTAATGAGTTTTTAGTGCCCCCTCCTCCACAGTTTGAGTGTGCGTGAGACTGTATGCGTGCGTGTGTGTGTGTGTAAAGTGAATTAGATAACAAAATCAAAACAGCAGTGTCCTGCACCAGAAGAGGACCCCACACATGTGGTGCTGTGTTTTCCTCTGCATGTGCACACAGCTGTTCACACAGTATGAAATGAAGAGAATGCATCACAGTTGGGTTTGCATACTGCGTCTCTTTGTGAGACTAAAGACCATATCAGTCACTGCCTACTTTTCAAGCAGCTCTGGCGCCAGAAATAAATTTGCCATCATTCATTTTGTCCATTGACCTTTCAGAAAATCTTTATAAAAAGAGTCTTAAGCTCAGAAGCAGGTTGTTCTGCTACACAGAGAATTATGACCATTCAGAGCAAAGAAATTTTGGGAGAAAAAAGGTAAAGCTACAGGACATTGTACATAATTCAAGAGTTAAGGAACTACAAATACGCCCATAGACCTTTGTGAATGAGCCTTTTCCAATTACTCCCAGCTTTTTTAAAATTTAATGTGATGTATATATATATTAATGTATCATATTAAGACACAAAATAACCACGTGTCATCAGATATTGAGGAAAACAAACTGAAATACTGGTTTCTCTGATAACAATGGAGCAGCTAATACAATCGCGAAATACATTTTCATTTTCAGTTGATTTGTTTGGTTTGCTGTTTTGGTCTGTTGCCAGTCACCTCCAGCCAGCCAATAACACAGCTTATCACTTCAACATAATATGCCAGCAGAGCAAGCAGAGAGGAGACAAAGAAATGATACCAGGCCTTAAAAGCCTTGGTACCCATTTCAAAAATGTCTCAACCAGAGGGGGAAAAAAAGAGTATCTGAAATCAAGTCATTTCAGTTTTCTTTATATAGCCCAACATCACAAACACATTTTGTCTTAAATAAAGTCCTCACATCGAGTGAGGAAAAGCTCTACAAAAAACCCTTTTAGAAAGGAAAAAGGGGAGAAACTTCAGGTGGAACCACATGGATCCCTTGTCCAGGACAGACAGATGTGCAATATATTAAAATATAGGCTCTGAAAGTGGAGAGGAAGCTGACAACAGACTGTGACGGACATGCTGGTGGCCCCTGCAATGTTTTCAATTGGAATTGTAGTAACTGTTTTAAATGTTAAAGGTCACTGTTGTACATATCTTATCACCTTTAACCTTATTGTTAGTATACTGTCGCAATATGTTGTAGTTTGTGTCTTCTATGTATATATTTAGCATTTTTGGCATGTTAGAAAAGGAAATGATGGCTGTGCTAAGATACTGTAATGCCGATCTATATGGTAACTTCATGCCACATTCACACCTTAGGATTGTGGGTAGTGGCTTCTACAAAAACCTGTATAACATTGTTTCACATTCTCGTAGCTTGTAGTGAATTGACTTTGGATGACAACAATATTATGGGTAACAATTAAAATCTTTATTCAGAGAATGAAGGGGATGTTTATTACGGAAACTACATGTGCTTGAGCATCATAGCAGCGTACTAGGATGTGTCCCAGTGTAGCCTATTGTTGGACAGTGGATAATGAAGCTATACTTGCAATGTTACATCAATATGTGTCACCTGTGTGACATTAAAATTAAACATGAGATGAAGTGGACAGATTGCACCACTCATATCATTTGTAATGATTTGTAGTAAAATTATGCTTAATAATGCAACCAACTGTAAAATTATCAAACAGTTTTCATACAAACCTTAAAACAGTGATCTCTGTAAAAAAAAAAAAATAATAATAATAATATGAACCAGTAGCTACTTTGCTTGATCTCAACATAAGGTTAGTTTCCCATTTTCCTGTCATCCCTGTTGTTGATCAAATAATAGCAAGAACTGAAAACTGGATATTTTCTGCCTTCACATATGACATATTCATTTTCCAGTTCTTGTGCAGTTGATTACTGTTTTTTTTCTTCATTTTATATGTTTTAGTTTTTCTCTCGTCTTTCTTCCTCCTTTGACACTCTCTGTCCATATGGAGGTGACAGATGTCCAGTCAGTTGTCAAGGAGACCAGTTCACACTCGCATCCAGAGCAGCCAGATATTTTTATAATCAATTTTAGGCTCAAAAATAAACTGCAAAGTTTAGGAACTACAGTATATTCACTAAAACTGCGTTCACATTGACCTCGTGGGTCTTTTCTTTTTCTGTCTGGCTTCTGTTAAAAGCCCCTGTGATCCTCTGTGATCTCGTCTGATCCGACTTGCTGTGTAAATGTCTGCGACTACTGCCGTTTAATTATGACTGTCAGACACCACCCTTTCCACAGCCGCCATGCACTCCACTGTGATGTGTGCTACTGTGGAGCTTTGATCAAGGTGTTATTTAACAACATGCCAACTCTGACTCCCTGTCGTCCTGCTCTTAGCTGCCATTAATCACTTGTGATAAATGTGAAGAACAAGTCAGTGGAAAGAAAATTTTGTTTCACTTCATTTCATTAAAAGGTTGATACTTTTTACACCTGATGGCATCCAGTGGCCACACACCTCATTTTAAACTGTTTTCAGGTTGTCCTGAAATTAACAACTTTGGGGGTCAAGGGTCATTGTAATTTCTCAAAGTAACTTTTTGCCCTGTGCTTTTGTTAGCTCAAGAATGCCTTTAAATTTGGTTCAAATGTTCATTTAGACACGTAGATTTAGTGAGTTAAGATTTGGGTGGCCAAAGGTCAAACTCACTGTGACCTCACAAAACATGTTTTTGGCGTCTTGAACATCAACTTCCTTTTAGGTCAACAAACAGAGTTTGTATGACTCTGGAAAATAATTCCAGAGCCAAATGAATTAGTGCAGCCTGCCACTTAATGTGTGTTTTTGATATTTATAGACTAATTTTGAATCCTAAATGTTTGTTTTTTTTAGCTTATTTGGCTTATTTGTTAAGCTAATTCTCCACGTACAGACTGTCACTTCCCATGTTCCTAATTTCTGAATTCTCAGTGTAACTTGACTGATTCGCAGTCAGGGCTGTTGTGTCTGAAGAAACAGGGAGCAGAAGCAAACAGAGGAGAAATGGCACCAAGGCAGAGAGACATTCTGGTGTTTGGACCATAACATATCTACTCTATGCTGTTAGGTCAGTCTAAGCTTGCCAGGACCTAATCAAGCACACACACTCTCTCTCTCTCTCTCTCTCTCTCTCTCTCTCTCTCTCTCTCTCTCTCACACGCACACACACACACACAGACATATGGGAGTAAAATGGCTGTGGCGACATTTCTCCAGTAGAAATGTCACCTGCAGTGGGTTTCGGTTCCCTGCTGAAATCGCATTTGCACACAGTCACACTCAGAAATTCACAGGATTATAGAGTAGCATGGAAGATATCATGTAAGGAGTGAAGCCCCTGGTGCAAGTGTGTACGACACCGCCTGCAGAATACATGGGTTTGTCTGCGTGGATGATGGGCGGGGGTTAGTGTTCTCCCTGATGTTAATGCGACAGAAGACGGATTGAAACGTCACATGTTAAGCCAGGGGAAATCACCTACACAGGCCAGTGAGAGAGAGAGAGAGAGAGAGAGAGAGAGAGAGAGAGAGAGATATGATGATGATGATGATGACAGTTCAGCCTAGCTGCCTTTAGTGATGTCAAATGAAATAGTTTCCCTCACTGCGTCTGTCTGAGTGTCATCTGCATCTCCAAATCCCTTCTGTTATTTCTCTACATGTTGGTAAACTCTGCCTCACTTTAATCAAACCAGGCAGCAGGGAGTCTTCCATCAGAACACGCTGCATGTCAAGTGTGTATCTTTTATCACTTTAAGAACCAACCACTTATACTGAAATATAGAAGACGCATTTGAATGTGAAACATGTCTTTCCTTTGTCAGTTTCAGTGCATCTGAGTGAGTGGTTTTTAAAATAATTCCATTAGTGGGCAGATAACTAACATCTTTTTACATAGAAAAGTCAGTAATGCTAATGATTTATTTATTTGTGTATGTATTTTTATATTTAGTATAGCTACAAGATTATTGAGCTAAATCCAAGTGGCAACTTGTTAAAACCTTATTTTGGGGCAAAGTCATCTATATTTTTAATTGCTTTTATCATATTTAACTAATGAATAAATCTCCCTATTCATTTAATTAGGAGCCTGGACATTTTATTCCAAAATAGCAGCCTGTAGGCATTACCAAAATGGCTGCAGAGTGGCTAGACTTTCCTCAAAGGACTTTGGTAATTAAAGCATGTTTGGTAATATGATTTGATCAGTTGGCAGAAACATCTATTAGGCAACATTTCTGTGGTTTTAATTTTCAAGAGTCTGACTTTTAAATGTCAAATTTTGACCACATAAAATCTTCAAATCACAGACATTGAAATCATCTTCAATCAGAGATGAATGAAAAATAAATCAATAAATAAAAAAGGTTAAAAATAAAATAAAATCACCAGAAATCTGCTGTTTATTCACAGCAACCCAAGACTGTCTTTATTTTCCATTTCATGTTACATACACACATTTATCCCAATGTCCTCTCTGAATGACAATGAAAGAGTGCAAGAGCTTTTTCTCTCCATGTCTTTCATCATCTGCAGTCAGTATTTTGCACAGGCACACCGACACAAACACACACACGTACAAACAAACAAAGTCAGACACACACACATACAGATTGCGACTTGACCTTGGGGGAGAATGATGCTATGACAGCTAATCAATTTTTAATAGCAGCAAGAATCCATCTTGGGCCACAGTCTGTGTGCCTGTGTCTTAAATAAGCAAGTGCATTTTCCATGTGCATCTGTGCATCTTATATGTGAAAGAGTGAATGGCACTGCCTGGGCGTAGCTGTGGTGGTGGTGGGAGTTGCAGGTGGCTTCCAAATTAATTAAGCAGTTGAACCAACACCTCTTCAAAACATACCCGCTGTATGAGACTACATTAGTGTTTTCTACATGTATCTCATAAACACACTAAGGGAATGAAATGTTTATTGTGCTTTTTAATAAAAGTAATACTAATGTTTGTATAGACTGTTTATTGCCTCAGAATACAAATGGTTGTCTGGATCCGACTCAATCACTCCCCACAGATATGACATATCGGGGAGTGATGAGCAAGCATCTTAAACATCCCCGTGGAGCCTGCAGGTGGATGCTGGGGAGAAGGTTGGTGCTTTATGCATGGGCAGCAACACCAGCACAGGGCAGCAGTAACACTGATGAGCAGAGGGAGAGATGGGACCCATTTGCAGCTTAAATAGGCCGCCAAATTGAGAGGGGATGTACGTGAGGCATGTCTTATCGACACTGAAATGCAGCTCAGGCTCGCATCATTGACAAAGTGCTAAGCACAATCTGCAATTATTGCACTCATCCAAAAGTATTTTTTCCCTCACACTGATGTTTCATTAATATATTATTGTATTTTATCATCTGTACTATGCAGCTGGATATAAATAACAGGGTTCAGACGGAGAAAGCAACACTATGCAACATTTTTACTTTAAACATTAAGGGTCACTGACCTTCGTACCTATATGTGCTTGTGCTACTAGAAATGTTAAGCTGTAGCTCACAGTGTTGTTAACTCCATACAGAAAGCCTATGGTCAAATCAAGAAAGTATAGATGAGTTCTTTTAGGTTCCTTAGTGACTCATCTGTTGTGGATTTAAACCCTAACTCAAACACCACACTTGTACGAATACTGCATATAACATGAGAAGAGCCAACATGGAGCTGGAATGAATAAATAGTTACATCTAGAATTGACCGTCTGCAGTCCGACCTTGTTATTCCCATATGGTCTTTATTTTTACCATCTCTGGGTACATGCTGTATGTTTTCACAGATGTGTGTTCCTGCAGCCTTTGAGAACCAATTAGACCTCAGTCTCAGTCTCATTGATTTTCCAGCCAATAGTAATGAAGCACTGCTGTGAGGGACTATTGAACAACCTCGTGTCAGCTCAGCTTTGTTTGTTGCCATTTAGCTGGATTCCTTGACTTAAATTGGCTCAAAGACTTGAACCTGGATGTGGTGTATGAAATGTAGGAACAGGAACAGTGGAAGTCTAATAATGGTCAGGAAAGTTTCTCAGAAAAAATAGAAAGTGCCTCTTTTCTTCTACTACAAATACTGTACAATGTACTGTAGCAAAATGAATCGGTTTAATTTCTAGATTATTCACAAAGGTATATGGGATATGTAGTTACTTCCCATGATGCAAGTGAGCAGACTACAAATACTTGCTTGTCCTCTTGTGGAAGAGAGCAGAGGAGAGGAGCTTTGTCTTTGCACTAGTTCTATTCCAATCTCTATTGTGATTGATTGGCTTTCATCACATCAGACAATTTCAAAAGACCAAATATTTTAACTTGAGCGTGTGAATGCAAATTTAGTTAATTTAACTTGATTTGCATCATCTGGCATCTACTTGCTTCTTAGCTCGAATTTTTATGTTATCTTATGTAAAATACACTGCCCGAGCCAAAAAAAAAAGAAGTCGCCACCATAAAAAAGCGTTGGACCACCTTTAGCTTTGATTATGGCACACATTCGCCGTGGCATTGTTTCGATAAACTTCTCCAATGTCACAAGATTTATTTCCTTCTAGTGTTGCATTAAGTTTTCACCAAGATCTTGTACTGATGATGGGAGAGTCAGATCACTGCACAAAGCCTTCTCCATCACATCCCAACGTTTCTCACTGAGGTTAAGGTCTGGACTGGTGTGAAAATGATGTCTCATGCTCCCTGAACCACTCTTTCACAATTTGATGAATCCTGGCATTGTCATCTTGGAATATGCCCGTGCCATCAGGGAAGAAAAATCCATTGATGGAATAACCTGGTCATTCAGTATGTTCAGGTAGTCAGCTGACCTCATTCTTTGGCCACATAATGTTGCTGAACCTAGACCTGACCAACTGCAGCATTCCCAGATCATTGCACTGCCCCCACAGGCTTGTACATGATGGCTGCATCACTTCATCTGCCTTTCTTCTTACCCTGATGCTCCCATCACTCTGGAACAGGGTCAATCTGGACTCATCAGACCACATGACCTTCTTCCATTGCTCCAGAGTCCAATCCTAGCAAATTAAAACATTTTTTTCCTATTGGCCTCACTGATTAGTGGTTTTCTTAAGGCTACACAGCTGTTCAGTCCCAATCCCTTGAGTTCCCTTCACATTGTGTGTGTAGAAATGCCATTTAATTTCACCAAAAGTTTAGGTGATCGCCGATCACGATCATTTAGGATTTTTGTTTGATCACATTTCTTCCTCAAAGACGATGGTTCCAGTTTTTAATAATGTTTAATAACAGTTTTAGTAGTTTCTACCATTTCCTTAGATGTTTTCTCTGCTTGGTTCATGCCAATGATTTGACTCTTCTCAAACAGACTAACATCTTTTCCACGACCACAGGATGCGTCTTTCCACATTGTTGTTTAAGAAATGAGAAGCTACTCATTGCATCAGTTGGGGTTAAATAACTTGTTGCCAGCTGAAAGATGATCACCCATGCAGTAATTATCCAATAAGAGGCTCTTACCTATTGGCTTAGTTAAATCCAGGGGGCAACTACAGTGTATTTGGTTCACTTCTGGTGTGAATCCACCATTAGAGTAATTATGTACATAATGGTGTATGGTTGTATCTGAATTTAAAATTTTATGGTCACACATCTCATCTAATCGGACTGGTTCCTGGCTCAAAACTCTTTTAATAAGGGTCTTCTGCAATGTCAATTGTAACAATGAACGATGAGAAATTTACTTCCAGGAATTCTAGTGAGTAATTCAGTGATTCAAATAATTCAAGTGAGTAATCACACAGAGTCAGATTCTGACTCCAGCTTATCAGCACGTTCAACGACAACATCACCATTCAGCAACCTTAGCAACTCTTGCTACAAAGTCATCTAAGACACTGCTCTGCGCGGCCATCAACAAACAACATTATGCGAGTGCAGCGTTAGAATCAACCAAGTTGTACTCAGATAAGAACTTCCAGTTGAACAGTGATGTTGTCTTTTCAACCAAATCTGACAAAAGCCCAGATCAAATATTTACTGAAAAGCAGGTCAGTAATGTGGGTTTTCTTTTAATCATGGAACTCCTAACTATGTATACTTTTGCTGATGTATCAGTTTGTTTGGTGGTCATTACCACAGTGTTTTGAGGTAATAGAGGTCCAGTACCCCATGTACCTGAGTCCTGCTTATTCACATACGCCTCCTGGAAAAAAAGACAAGAAGTACCATTACAGCATTATACCTAATCACACACAAACACACATGCACACAAACCCTCTTACCTTACACAAGGAAGAAATAAGCTCTCAGGGGGGAGAAGCCTTTATGAGTTACGCCTGGTAAAACGAGCAATGTTGAAATTCTTCCCTGCAGGCTCTCACTGATGTGATGGCTCTTTTATTGGGGTCAGCAGAGGGCGTAAATCATATGTGTGTGCATGTGTGTAGTGGCATTGCATTTCTTTTAACACAAACTCTTGACCTGACTCTAAGGCTTGGTATCTTCGATTTCCTGGGTCATAAAGGTTACAGCTTTACTGTGTTCAGGTGGAACCTCCATTTATCTCATATCCTTATCAATAAACATACAGCGCTTTTATAGACTTTAACCTACTCTCACTCACTCACTCACTCACTCACTCACTCACTCACTCACTCACTCACTCACTCACTCACTCACTCACTGGCTGTATCAGATTCTCTCCTGTAAATGGCCCATAATCATTAAATAATACAACCAAAGAAAAGCCTGTGTGTGACAGAGACAAAGTGAGTGAGAGTGAGGACGGAGAGCCAGAAGGGACAGAAAGAGTTGAAACATTGGAATCTTATTTTCCCTTGTACTCTTCATTTGTCAGTATATTAGTCATCAGGAGGTTTTAAGCTTTCCCATTTGCCATTATTTGTTCCATTTGACGTGACCTTGCTTTTGTCATCGTTGGCTTTGCCTCTGAAAGATAAAAATCCTCATCAAATATCTTGAAAACTGACACAGGCCAACTTTAATTGTTTTCCCATTTTTATTTCTGATGAAATCCTCGGTCACAGCTAATGGAGCTGTAGATGACTAAATACATAGTATAAATCACCAACAGTCTTGTCATATTCAGTGAGTGCCGTGGGTTTGGTGCGTTCTGGGATTACTGTGCAATTCTTAATCCCATAGTGGTGTTTAAGTGGAAGCGCATCATAGAATCACACTTCTGACAGTGATTCATCTGTTCTAACAAGAACAAGCAGACAAAAGATGGCTCCCTCTTGTGCATCTTCCTCTCATAGGAGCCACATAAAAACAGCCTTTTCATCTCACCTGCTCCTCTGTGCCCTGATGATATAAATTTCCACCTTATAAAAAAAGGTTTTACAGACCTTTCCTTTCAGTATGATCCTGAGCAGGTAGGTATCCTGTAAGTAAGGTTGAATTAGCACCCGTTTAGTAAAGTATAATAAAGATTTTCTGTTTGATAATCTTTTGATCGATACTAATAGCCCATAGTGGTACAGATAATTGAGCTTGATAGTTTATTTGGTGGCCAGATGACCAAGGCCAGTGAAATTAGATTTTAGTGCAGTATATTAAATTCTGTAATATATAAGTAAACAGACGGTCTACATACAGTCACTATATGTTTTCATACACATTCAGTTGCTCACATTTTAACTCTCTGAGGACCTCAGGTTGTGGAGGAGGCATAGCGACTGTTTACAGAAAAAGACATATTTGTAAACAGATTACGCCAACAGCAGCTTATTTCAGCGTTGAGACTAATTTATTTGAGCTGGGCTCTGTCCTCCTGGTGTTTTGCGCGCTGTTATATACAGACTACCCAAGTACAACAAAGAACAACTTTGCTGATTTCTTGGTAGGTATAATGCCTAAATATGACTGAGTTCTAATAGTGGGGGACTTTAATATCCACGTATGTTGTCTCACGAAGTCCTTGGCCAAAGTTTTTTTTTTTAAATCTTATTGACTCTTTCAATCTTGTACAGTTTGTGTCTGGTCCTTCACAGGAATGTGGGCACACTCTCAATCTTATTTTAACAAATGGCTTTACTGTTTTTAACCTAAAAGTGTGTGATGCTGTGTTTTCAGACCACATGCCTGTCTTATTTTGTTGCGTATGTTTTTGTTTGTCTGTCTATTAGCCAAATATGTAAATAATACGTTATGGACGGATTTTGATGAAATTGTCAGGCAAGGTGTGTAATGGGACAAGGAACAAGTGATTCGATTTTAGTGCTGATCCGCATCACCATCTGGATCCAGGAATTTTTTGGAGGACTCTTTATCATTGCTTGGCAGATGTCTGTGCTTTCCGAGTGCTTCGGTTTGAGCTTTGGTCAGTCTGCCCAGTTTGGAAGAAATAGTTGGTCATATGAAGCCTGGTGGGTCTCCCAATGATCCCAAAAAAAAAGAAGGTTTTTTTCCACCTTGGCACCATACATGCTCAATATTATTAATGGCAGCTTGCTAATGAGATTGTACCCACAAGTCTCAAGCACGTGGTGGTGACACCACTGATTGAGAAGCCAGGATTAGACTCTAATGTATATTTAAATATCAGGCCAATCTCCAATCTCCCTTTCCTGTTTTGGAGAAAAATGTTTACTGCCAGTTAAAAATGTTGCACTTAAAACTGAGTACAGCATTCTCAACGTGTACCAGTCCATGCTTAAAACCCGTCACAGTACAGAGTTAGCACTGCTGAGGGATTTTAATGACGTTCTATTAACCACAGATTCTGGTCACTGTGTTGTTATGGTTCTGTTGGACCTAACAGCCTTTGATACATCAGATCCTTCTGTCTTGTCCAGAGAAGTGGGTGGACATTCAGGGTGGTGCTTTACAGTGGTTTAAGTCCTATACTTAACGGAGAGAAGTTCCTGTGCCCATGTTGGAGCCACTGAGTCCTCTCCACTTGCGATGTGCCTCAAGGCTCTATTCTTGGGCTTCTTCTCATCTCTGTGTACTTACTACCTCTTGGATCAATTCTCTAACGCATCCCATTTTGATGCCGATGACAGTCAAATGTATATGCCACTGAAACATCCTGTTTCAGTATTCTGTGAATCAACTCCCAGAGTGCATTGCAGAAATGGATGTCAATAAACTTTTTGCACTTATATGTTAAAAAGACTGAGTTCATGTTGTTTGGTTTGAGTGATGCCTCCAAAGTTTGTGTTGATCTGAGTTCTTTAGGTGAATATTTGACACCTACAGCAACAAACCTGGGTGTATGACTGGATACTGATCTTAAACTTGATGCACAGATTAGCTCAGTTTTCATGGCTACCTTTTTTCAATAGAGACAACTTGCCAAAGCTAAACCATTTCTTTCTCTGCATCACTTAGAGATTTGAATCCATGCTTTTATCACAACTCACCCAGACTACTACAATGCACTCTATGCTGGGCTCAGACTGATGTCACTTGCTCGACTACACTTACTCACTCTCACTTGTCTTCTACCACTTTATCCTCCACATGAGGGCCGTGGGGGGCGCTGGTGCCTAATCCCAGCTGACACAGGGCGACAGGGTACACCCTGGACAGGTGTGGTATCACACATAGAGACAAACAACCATCCACTAGTTGGTTCAAAATGCTGCTGCTCAGCTTTTAACTGCTGCAAAGAAACGAGAGCACATTACTCCAATTGTAGTGTCACTTCATTGGCTCCCGGTTCGATTTTGGATTGATTGATTTGTTTTTAAATGTCTTCGCGCTCTCTCAGCTCAGCAGATCAGTCACTTTTAGTTGTCCCTAAGACAAAGAGGAAGCTCAGAGGTGACCGCACATTTTCTGTTGCTGCCCCGAAACTGTGGAATAAATCGCCTTTTCACATCAGGCAGGCCGACTCACTTTCATTTTTTTAAGTTCTCTCTTAAATGCATTTTTTCTCTTTGGCTTTTAACTTGAGATGTTTACTTTTACTATTTGTTTACTTTTTTATTTGTCCTCCTTGTTGGTCAAATGTGTTGATTTGAAAGTGCTTTATGAATGAAGTTGGATTGGACTGGATTCAATTGGACTACTACCCTTTTCCCAGTATACAAGCACAAATGGGGAATTGATTTATTGAATGTCCATCTCTGCTCTGGTAGGGGACAAAATACCCTTTCAGCTTTCAGTTATTATTCTGGTTCAGCATGTGGCTAGTTGTTGACATGCTGAGTGCCAGTTTTCATTTCATCCATTAATTTAAAACTATCTCACTCTTTAAGCTCACAGAGCATAGATTCTGTAGATTCCCCCACCACCACCACAAAACTACTGGCCTGAATTTTGCCATGTTTTTGTTGCAGTTGTTTTATTTTTTCTCTGTACCAACGCCTGTTATTTCTGGGAATTATCCGAGAGTGGAACTGTGGTTCATGCGCAGAGTGCCCAGTCCAACAATTTACATCAATATGTAAAAAGTCAAGAAAATGGCAAAAGCTAAAATATCTATGCATTTCGCATGAGACATCATGAAATTCCCGATTATGGCAGCTGTGGTGTTTTAATTGAAGTTGTCTGGAAAAAAGAAAATGTATTCAAATCAAATGGATCAAATGATTGGCTGGCCTACCTGTCTTGTCACTAACCAGTAACCACCCTGCCCACCTGTGTGCACTCTGACATGTGAATAGTCTTTACAAGCACCAAAGAGTCATGGAAAAATGGCAAAGAAGGTGTAGTCAGAAACTACAGTTCCATTACAGACAACAACTTCCGATGTTTAGGAGGTGGAGTGCAGAAGACAGGGCCAACGGGAGTTGATGTTGTATGTTGGTTGCATTTTATTTGAAAGTGTAGCTAGCTATTGCAAGCTTTTCCACACTTACAGACCTGAGCTTTAAGGATGGCGGATAGCAAATCTTTGAAATGCTTGGATACTTTATAACTGTCCACATACACATAAGAAAGTGTCCAGTGTCCCACCGTAAATATCAACTACATTCAATGATCAGGCCACCTAAACTTAAGATTGAATCATAAAACACTCACAGTAGCTGACAACCTGTGCCAATCATCCGCTGGACCAAAGCCTTTCTGCAGATCATCAGAGGGGGAAACCTGGTCTAAATCTTCTGGGTGATGTTGTGGCATGTTACAGGAAGAAAGATTTAGTGGCAGACATGAAAAGAGAAAGACAAATGGGCTGAATCAGTGTCACAGGCAGTGAGAGATCAAACCAGCAAGAGACACAACAGTAAATTCACCCAGATGAGCTGAAGCCGAAGATAGACTGGAAGGATAAACTATTAAAAAAAAACTTCAACACAACACTAAGGGTTGTTTATAATGTTAGAATGTTCTGGGATGTGTTCAGGTTTGATGATTCAGCATTTTGTGGACTGTGATAGCAAAGAAAACAACTGTACCTGTCAGGCGGTAAATTGTGGCTGCTAACACTTTGTGACAGGAGTGGGAAGAAAGGAATAGGAAGAGGTGGAAAGAGAGAGAGGGCTGAGAAGGGACTGCTGCATTTCAGGCTTTTGATGTGCAGCAGTGAGCCAAAGGCAGAGAAAAGAAAGGGATTTAGGGGAGAACGATAAAAGAGATAACCAAAGAGTGATGAGTAAAGGTAGGTGGAAAAAGCACTTTGGGTGAATAAGGTGATGAGAACGGGAAAGGATGTACATGCTTGTGTAAGATGTAAAAACCTGCATGTTGTGGCTCTTGGGGAGATTTGCCGCAGCTGAAGTGCAGCAGCTTCTATTCATTCTTCCATCCATCAATCCATCCCATACAACTTGTCCTTTAAGGGCCATGAGAGTCTGAATATGCCCTGGAAAGGTCACCAGCCTAACAAAAGAATCAACATGCTCAACTCTGTGACTAATGTGACCATCAAAAAGTCAATGCTAAGAGACGTCGGCACTCTGAAGCTGTGTTTTACACTAAAATAAATCATCGACTACACCAGCTCTGAAAAATGCTGGGAAAATTGTATCCAGGCAGTAAGTGGTGTCTGTCGTTTGCACGTGTCAATAGCACCAATAGATTGTTTGGGTTCTCAAAAGCAGTAGAATGTGCGGAACATCCAGGCAAGGGGTGGAACCTGGTATTAAAAAATATACATTAGGGGAGGCTTGCACTTATCTGGAGCTTTTCCTGCTGTGTTCTCACAAGAGCTCACTCAGTCATTATCCACAAGACAAGTGCCAGATAATTACCCTTGACTTTTGAGGACATGTGTGTTCTCACATGCAGCGCCTTCGCACAGTCTGAAGAACATGTTTGAACTTCACTGCAGGTCTGAGGAGCAGCTATACAACGACAAACAACCGCTCAGTCATCCTTGGATGGAGCTCCTGAGTGAGAGAACACTCAACACAGAAAGGCCCACATGCAGCATGTGTACTTATTTTTATATTACATATACGTGTCTGCTGACCATCGTTTACACTGCCCATGTCTGCAACATGGGGAAAACAAACAGTAATCATGGTAGGACAGAGCATTGCAAACTGCAGTTCACATTATCTACAGTGTGCATGGGTCAGGTTCATACTCAAAAATCAAAATAGCTCCTAGGTACGGGACAGGCTTGGATTAGTACTCTCTCTTATGGCTCTGGCCAGGCTCCAAGCTGTCACGCTCCAGTGCCCTGTGCTTGTTCATTGTTTTATGTCACTGGTTTCTGAAATATCTGTTCAGAAATCAAAATCCAAGTATCTGCCCTCTTGCCTTCAGGTAAAAGTGATGGTGCGCGTGTGCCCAGTGTCTCACTCGGATGCAGCAGAGTCCAGCTCCTTCCTCAAAGTGGATCCCAGGAAGAAACAAATCACCATCATGGACCCTTCGGCCAATCAGACACCAGGCACTGCTTCCCAGAAGAAGGTGGGAGCCAATCTGGTGCCTCCAAAGATGTTCACATTTGATGCTGCATTCCCTCCTGATGCATCACAGGTGAGAGAAAAGATTGTGACTTCAATAAACTAAAGAGGTGGATGAGGTTTTGATGCAAAAAAGAGAAGAGAGAAAAAAAGGCTATGCGTTATAAGCTTTATCTAAATGTCATGTACATATTCTTTAGGCTTGATTCGCACTGTGCACTTTTCAGCCTGATTTTCCAGTTGTAGACAGGTTTTGCTACTTCCAGACAAAACTTCCCAGAACTTGATAAGTTTTATCCAATCTTCAAAGATGCAATTAGAGAGGCTCACAGTTGTGTCACAACTACAGCTTTGTTATCATTGACATTATAATATACCTGGTGTAAGTACAAGGCTACATGATTGGATTAAAATTAGAAGACCCAAACACCTTCTTCGAATTCCCAGATTGTTTTAAAGTTAAATGTAAAGCTCAACATGACAACACTTCGGTCAAAACTGAAAATCAATATCTTGTTATTGCCTAAATATACTGTAGCATAATCAATATTTAAAGATGAAAACACAGCACAAGTTCTCAAATGGACCATGTGTAGCTGTTTATTTACCATCTTCTTGTCTCTCTCTCTCGCTCTCTGCCTGTTGCTAGGCGGAAGTGTGCGCGGGAACGGTTGCCGAGGTGATTCAGTCGGTGGTGAATGGAGCAGATGGCTGTGTCTTCTGCTTTGGACACTCCAAGCTGGGTAACACTCACACACACATGCTACAAAATGTGAGCACGTGCAGCATGTGAATCATCTGTAGTGTGTATGTCTGAGTGCCAGGGTGTCCGTCTTTCACTTGGCTGTCTCTTCACTGGCCCTCATCTATCAGGGAGAGAAGGAGCAGGATTAGTGTCTGCAGGAGCTGAAAGCATTCTCAGTCTGTGTTTCTTCGTCCTTTAATCCTTCTGAGAGGGTGTCTTAACAAAGGGTCAGGACCTCTCAGTGCACAGGGCTACATGTCTGAACTCATCCATGTCGTGGCTCAAAGACCCAGCACACACAAACACTAACATGATCTTCGACCCCGGGTCTATTGTGTTTATCCCTGTACATTCAGACAACATTATCCCTCTCAGATCATGATCTTCAGACTTCCAGTTGAAGTTTCTTGCCCCTCATGAACTGCTACAACTGAACCACTGCGTTATACTGCGATTAGTGTCTATAACTTACTGACTAGGCGCGCTGGCAATTGTGGGGTGAGAAGTCAGGGGTTATGAAGCCACAGGCTGATGAGGGGATGAGTTGCAGGCGCACACTCCGGAACTCCGCCCAGTTGCCCCACCAGTCAACTGCAACACAAAACACAGGAACACAAACACAGGAATTCCAGCCAAACAATCAAAATAAAAGGCGAGGGAACCAGACCCTGACACAGAGAACGGTCCCCTTTGCCAAATCTGTATTAAAAGTAAATATTTTTGAAATGCACATTAGTTTTGTCTCTCTCGTGAGGTTGTAAACAGCTGCTTTTTTCCCCTGTATTTGTAATGCCACCGTGATAGCTGTGTTTTTGGGCTGTAGGTTTCATCCTTCCATCCTGTTCTTCTGACCACTCATTGTCTACCAATTTATCTTCCACATGATGGTCACGGGGGGCTGGAGCCGATACCGGCTGTCATAGGCCGCCATGCCATCACAGGGCCAACATACAGAGACGAACAAACATTCACTGTTACATTTACACCTACTGTAAATTTTCTAATCACCAAATTGCATGTTTTTGGACTGTGGTGAGGCCGGAGTACCTGGAGAAAACCCATTTGTATTTGGGCACACAGGAGGGAACACGGAGACTGTACACAGAAAGGCAAACCGGTGACCTTCTTGTGGTGAGGCAACAATACCAGGCAATTGCTCCACCGTGTGACATTCTTCTGAACATAATGTCTCATATGCTCTATGTTTTGGCACCAGTGTTGACTTAAACTCAAGGATGAACTTATTAGATTAAAGGTTGCTCTGATCTTGCAAAACCATAAGAAATTTGGCACAAATATTCAATTAGACTCAGGGATTAACTTTTTAGACTTGGGTAGGCATAAGACAATAAGACAATGCCCCATAAGACATTAAAATTGTAAATTTTAAATCAACAGTGTCTGAAACTGGTCTGGTGCAATTTATTATTATTATTATTAAGATTAAAATGGGGACGACAGAGTTTAATGGAGCAAGAAACATGAGTAGTCAGGCAAATGTATTGCAGCTTTTATCTACTTATTTATTAACTGTGATACATACGTATACAGCAATGCTGTGGCCAACATTTATTTCCCAAAGGCGGCAATAAAGTGCATAATATAGGAACAATCAAGCATCCACACACAGATTCACCCCTACGGTCAATTTAGAGTCTCCAGTTAACCATAACCCCAATTACACTTATGTGGAGAACATGCAAATGCCACAAAAAAATAACCTCAATTCAACCGGGACTTGAACCTTGCAGTTAAGCACCAGCGCTAAACACCACACCATCATTCTGCCACCTGATACTGGATGTAAATAACATGTTTACCATGTTTTCACCCGGCTGTCAATTATCGACACATTGAAAAGACCAACTGTCTCATGATTCCCTCAGACAGACGAGCCATCGGCTATGTTTTCCTAACAGACTCCAGATTATCACTGGTGGCTTTGACAATGCCATTGCTATTACATAAGTGAAAAGTCTGTCAAGGCAATCTGTCCTTTCACTCAATTTAACTTACTGCTTTATATCAATGCTGCATATTGTGCAGACCTTCTTGGTTTCAGTTTTGTGGCTGCTCATAGAATTCTCTTAGATTCAGCCACAGATCTGCAGTATTAAGACATTACCTTTCTTCTTATTAAAAGTTGTAAAGTAATGCATAGGCAGTCAGACAAGTCTACTCCTGTACACACACATCCACATTTTCACAAGGATTGACAAGATTTTCATTGAGTAGGAAAATGAAATAAAAGTCTAAATGACCATGAAATAGATGACGTTCAGGGATGTAACTGAATCCTCTGACTGTGTCTGATGTTGTTTTTATTATTGAAGTACTGGCCTTGAATGGATCACCGTTTTTTCTCATGAGATATGTGTGCGCGTCTTTGAACTCATAATATTGTGCGGCCTTGTTTTCTCCCTGTCATCACTTCTTTCTGACAGCATTGGCAGTTCTGCATGATGAGACCAATTACTGGGAATATACATCAACTACACAGACATGGACACACACATTCCCACACACAAGCAGCTTTGTTGTCTCTAGCAGTGATAGTCGGCCCCGAAGTAGAGAGGGAAACACTGTAATGCTCACAAAGATGCTTGATTTAAGACTCTCTTTCACATACACTTGCCTGAAAGGGAAGAAAAGAGTAAGGAAGGTTGTTAAAGTGCTCTGCGGTAATGGTATTTTATATATTATGACTGAGGAAGTCCATCTTATTTGTTAAACAAAAGAAAATCCGCTGCTAAATCAAAGTAAATGACCCAGTGCTTCTTTGAGCCAGTTGTTTTTAATGTAACTGATCACCACATTAAGCTTTTCTCTTACAGCATTGTAAAACTCTGTGTAGAACAATATTGACCTCATCCTTTAGAGCGTGTTTCTCAACCCTGGTCCTCAGGGAACACTATCCTGCATGTTTTAGATGGTGCCCAGCTCCAACTCACCTGATTTAAATGGTAAGCTCATCATCAAGCTGTGCAAAAGCCTGATTAAGACCCATTCATTTGAATCAGGTGTGTTGGAGCAGGGCAACATCTACATGCAGGATTTTGTTCCCTGAGGACCCGGGGAGACTTTATATAAATAATGGAGGTAATGTAATCTCCGACTCTGGAAAATAAAGTCAACCTCGAAGTGCCCGAAACCTGTATTATCTGGACTGTTGTTTAGGGGCTGACTCCACTATGATAAAAATATCCTACTTTCCACACGATTAATTGTTTTTGGTCAACCACATCCATGGTTCTCAAACTGTGGTATGTTTACCACCAGTGGTATGCAAGCTTCCACTGATCCCTCATTCTATTCCGTTCCAAAATAATGTGTACTGTCACAAGCATGTGTGGATGATGACTAGCAGATTTGGGGCGTGACTATGGCGTGATTGACAGAAGAGATCCAAGGCCCACCCATTTCTTCTTTTTCATTTCCACCCTCCCATCCAAATATTGTCTCATCTAAAAAAAAAAAAAAAGATAGGAAAAAGTGCAAAAAATGGCACCCAGCGCACCAATGGGTATTATTACATTGGAACACAATGTAATAATAGTGGTATAAACTATTTCACTACTACTTTTACAAAGTGTTTATGATAACATCCAAATATTGTCTCATCTAAAAAAAAAAAAAAAAAAGAAAAAAAAAAAAAAAACAAGATAGGAAAAAGTGCAAAAAATGGCACCCAGCGCACCAATGGGTATTATTACATTGGAACACAATGTAATAATAGTGGTATAAACTATTTCACTACTACTTTTACAAAGTGTTTATGATAAATCATGAAATAAACCTTTGTTTTGACAGTAAGTCCAGATGCTTCAGGAACCACAGAGAGAGAACAATGTGAAATGATAGTGTGGCTGACAGCCTCCCCTCTGTCCCTACCTCAGAACAAATCACACACACACACACACACACACACACACACACACACTTCTCTGCCTGCATCACAGGAGTCAAGCTTTTGATGTCCTGTGTTTGTGCAGAAGTCTTTGTGTCGTCGTGACTGTTACATGTGACACTGAGCACGGCTTTGTGTCGGCGTGTTTGATCTTCAGCTGCTGACAAACAGAGCAGGTGTGTGTGTGTGTGTGTGTGTCTCATAGTGACAGATCTTGATGCACATGCATGTCGTGCTCACGATATCACACACAAATGCCTTCAAGCAAACTCAAGTCCTCTGTGATGATGATGATGATGCTGTTTTGGATTTACAGTATCGTTGTTTTCTATCTGGACCGCCTGTCTCTTACAGGTAAATCCTACACAATGATTGGCCGTGACGACTCTCTTCAGACTCTGGGGATAATCCCCTGTGCCATCTCGTGGTTGTTTAAACTCATCAATGAGAGAAAAGAGAAAACAGGAGCACGCTTCTCTGTCCGTGTCTCTGCAGTGGAGGTCAGTTTTCACTTGAAAACAGTTGCTGTTACAGAATCTGTACAGTCAGTGAAACAAAGAATACTGAGACTCTCCTGATAGTGGCTGTAATGGAAGCAGAGGAGTAGTTTGGGGTCTGCACATGGCAGCTGGCTTTTTTTCCCCCCAGTTAACTTTATTTATTGATGGCTAAAAGAAAACAAAGAGGACTTTAAGAAATAACTTTAAGAAATAAAATTGTTTTCAGAAAGAAGTTTTAAGGCTCACATACTCTTATATTAGAGCCTTCTCTCTCTATATATTATATTATATCTATATATTATGTCAAATGTGTTTTAAAAACAGATTATAAGACTAAAGGTTTAATTCATAAAATTAGAGTTTATGTATATGTATGTGTGTAGGTTTGGGGAAAAGAGGAGAACCTCAAGGATCTGCTGTCTGAAGTGGCTACAGGAAGTTTACAGGATGGACAGTCCCCTGGAGTGTATCTATGTGAGGACCCAATCTGTGGCATGCAGGTACACACACACACACTGGTTTTGCATTCTTTGTGCGGACTCTCATAGACATAATGCATTCCCTATCTCCTCCCCTGACCTTAACCATCACAACTAAATCCCTAATCCAGGTCTTAATCCTTAAAAAGCACTTTAAGGTTGTGAGGACCAGCCAAAATGTCTCAAAAAGATACTGTAGGTTTGCTTGACGATTGGTCCTCACAGCCTATTTAAGACATGTACACACGCACACGCACACAAATGTGAACTTACTGCCATTGACAGCTGTATTTGTTTATGTAATATAGATGAAACTGATTAAATTCTTTAGTAGCATCTGGCACTACTTTATCGTCTTGGCTACACACACACAGAGTATAAGAGCATCAGAATGTTATTTGGTATTTTATGCAGAACTGCATGAGGCGTTTATTAACTTACAAGGTTGAGAAATGCTTCATCTTATTTATTTATCTCTTTGGTTCATACAGTATGTACTTGTGTACTATTCTCTCAGTGAGATGCAAAGAAAAATCTATTTCAAGAAAGGTGTAAAACAATAAAAGAATACATTAAACTCTGGTTCACTGATTCCCAAATAATCTACAATGCAGAAGAGGATGTAAAAAACAAAAAGCTGCACATATGACCTGCTAATCACCACCACCATCACCATCATCATCTTTTATTTAAAGGTACTACTTTGTAGTCCATAGTCTATGTGTGTGTGTGTGTGTGTGTGGGGTCCTTTATATGTTTATAGGATTACAGGATCTGATACAAGCACATCTGGGTAATCCTTCACTAATCTGACATAATCTTGTGATTAATGATATCCTGCAGCACCTTTCTCTTCTCTGCTCTGCCTCCTTTATATTTCCACATGGTTTCAGCTCCAGAACCAGTCTGAACTACGTGCACCAACCCCGGAGAAGGCCGCCTGGTTTCTGGACGCTGCCATAGCTGCTCGCCACAGCAGCCAAAACCCAGACACCAGTGAAGAAGAACATCGGAACTCACACATGCTGTTTACATTACACATATACCAATATCGCATGGAAAAGACAGGAAAAGGAGGGAGTGAGTACACTTACCTTTGCTGATGCCCATTTTAGATGTAAATATTCATAATAATACTCAACAACATTGACATCCTCTGTATTTCTGCTGCTGTTGATGCAACACGGTTGTTATGATAGCACACACTGCCTGCTGTGATCATTGTTGCAGAATGAAGGTAAATACAAATATGCCGCTTCTACCAATCAACTTCACCACATGCAAATCAAAGCATGGAAACAACAATGATAGGCAGATCAATCTGTTCTTTATGGTCAATACTGAGACACACAATGCGTGACAGAATTATAGGCAAATGTATCACAGACTGACAATCGTCGTATTGATCCTGTGTTTTGATTAATTCACAGTCAAATCACATGCTCACTCATGTCTACATCAGTAACCAGGTTATAATAAAAGAGTGGTGTAGGTTTCTTTGTGTTTGACAAACAACAGATTTAGACAGAAAAAAATACCATTATTACATGTACTTGTATTTGTTATTTCTTTAGGATCTTTCCTGGCAAAAACTCTTGAGCTTGTCAGGACCAGTAGTCCTTATGAAGACCAAATCCTAATTAGACAGAAACGCATTTCAAAGGAACTGGTTACGTTTTAGGGCTCTCATGACCATTACTGATATAATAACTTTGGGTATCTATCATATCAGTTTGATCTTTTTACACCTTTTAAACAACTATTCTGCAGCTGTTGTGCAAAACTTAATTTTATGTTACATTGTATTATCTGTATTACTGTATGTAATACTGTATTAATTCCAGTGTGAAATGCTGGGTAAATTTAAACTCCGCAGTCAATACAGCACAATGATGTCTACTAAAAATTACATTTGGAATACACTGACTAGATCAACTATAAATGTAATAATGTTGTGAATGCTTGGCAGACTCCTCCTCCTCCTCCTCCTCCAAGAAAGGCTTTTGCTTCAAATCCTTGTGAACTACAGTGGCAATATATCAAGATCAAACTGAATAATCTGTGAGCAAATATGTCCATTTGGAAATGATCTGAGTCACTGATCAATAAACCTTTCACTGCAGTATAGCATAGTGACAGGAGAATTGGACCAATCACAGAAGAGCTCAAAAAAGACATGGGGCACTCTGATTGGCTATTCTGCAAGTCCCTTCAGTGGGATGGTTGCTATTACAGCATTGGTAACAACTGGTTGCTCCAAAGCAATCCACAAAAGGGAAAACGGTCTAAAAGACAATATGGACAGAGGCTTTCAGAGATGACCTGACAGAAACTTAACTCCTTTTCTAATTATGCTGCCTACAAACTCCTTTGCTTATTTTACATATTCACATACACACAGATCTATGATTCTATTTGCAATCCTTTGTCTTTCCTCTGTCTTTTTTTACTGTGATAGTGTCTGGAGGTCGCAGTCGTCTCCACCTGCTGGACCTGGGCAGCTGTGATGTCAAAGCATTTGGAGGAAGTGGAAAGAGCAAGGAGAACTCCTCACACAGCTCAGCCCCACTGTGCCTCTCTTTGTCCGCCCTCGGCAACGTGATCCTAGCCCTGGTCAACGGGAGCAAACACATCCCATACAAGTAGGGTGGTGTGTGTGTGTGTGTGTGTGTGTGTGTGTGTGTGTGCAGGTGAATGAGAGAGGAGAGGAGAGGAGAGGAGAGGAGAGGAGAGGAGAGGAGAGGATAGGATGATGTTTAGGAGCTGGCACTGCGTAGTAACAAAAAGCTGGGGACAGATCTCTTAAGCTGCTTCAGTTTTTGGAGACATAATGTAATAAACAACAACAGCTGCTGTTACATATTCATCACATTGATTTTGCTGGTTAAATGAGTGGCACCAAGAACAGAGTGAGAGAGAGAGAGAGAGAGAGTAAAAGGTGAAAATGGGTGAAAGAAATTAAAATACATGCCACATAACCAATCTTAACAATATGGTAACATGTAGTCTGTCCAGGCAGTATATCCTCGTCCGTTGCTTTTCCTCCAGCCTCCTTGCCCTGACACACTCCTGAAGGCCGTTCTCCTCTGTACTCTTTGCTGGGTTAATTTAATCACCAGCTTTTGCATTTACATTGCAAAACTACCTGCAGTCCAACACTAAAGCTGTAGGCAAATCTGGGCTGAGTCGGGTTTGGCACTGGCCACTCAAAAATATTCCCACACTGTGAGGACATTTGGATAAGTTTACCAGAATCTGCAGGAGTGTCTTAGTGTCGGACGATACCAGTGTTATTTTCCCATCAATGAATGATGCCCATCTGGGCTCCCACGGGTGTGATGGTCTCAGAATGAGTTGTAAGGCACATTGGCTCATTGCTACCTGCTATCTTGACGGAGCAGAAATCCTCATAAACAATGCACTTGGGGAGCACAGAGTGTAGCAGCGTTGTTCTGAAAGAAAAGAAAATCACATTGGTTTTCAAAACAGCAACTTTGATCATCAGCCGTAATATTGTAACCATTCAAGGTCGGCAGTTATATAATAGGCTTCCATAGAAGCCACAAGTCAATTCAAATTCAAACATGTTTTGAGGAAAAACATGTTTTATTCACAATGACAAAGAGGAGAACCACACTAACCATGATCCACAGGTGTCATAACACAGTCTTCTATATTCCTTTTTTCTCATTTTCCTTTTTTCTTTTTGAAACCTCTGAATCAAATTTCACAGCTGGTTGGATACTTACTATTCATACTAATTCATCCTCTAATCATGATTGATATCTGAACCCAACTTTCTGGGAATCTGCCCAGTCCATCTGAAAGTTTAACAACCGCAGTCATTTTAGCTTTGATTTAATAGTGGGCATCATGATACATACAAGTGGCCTAATAATTCTAGTACAGGCTGAGGTAGAGGATGCAACTCAACAGTGTCTCAGCACTTGAATTACCATGCAAATGAATACTTCATGAGTCATGAATTTACCTTCATTAATCTCAGCAAGCGAGACAGACAGGAAGGGAGGGAGAGAGAGAGAGAGAGAGGGGTTTGTTGAAGCCTGAGGCAGAAAACTGAGGAAGAGGACAAGAGAGGAAAGGAAGCGATGAGAAAGAGGGGGTCAAGATAGGAGTGTGTGTGTGTGTGTGTGAGTGTGTGTGTGTGAATATACACATATACGCGTGTGCGTGTGTGTGTGTGAGACATGCCTCCAGGCTGTGTTTTTAGAAAAGGGGGACAGCAGCATGAGGTACTGAGCCACAGAGGAGCTGTACTCACTGTCAGCCTGCAGGCCTCACACTCCAGTGTGTGAATGGCTACAGTAGCCCACCCAGGAGAAAGTCTTTTATTAAACACACAGCCTACTTTTGCTCTTCTATCTGCTATAACACCAGAATATATTCTGTCCTCCAGTACTACCAATGTCTCCAAAGATTTTTAATATTTACCAATGACAATGTTTAGCAAATGATAAACATTATCTTTTTGCTGGGCATTTGCACAACCCATTCCTTTTTATTTCTCCATTTGTCCATGTATTCCTATTGTAGCCTGTTTTATTAAGCAGTTACATCATTAAATTGATCATTTCCAATTTTTTCTTTATGCTTTCTTTCCATGTTTGAAACAGTGTACGTCTCCATCCTGTCTCTTGTGCTCACATCTCTGTGCATGTGCGTTACCAGGGACAGCAAGCTGACCATGTTGCTAAGAGAGTCGCTAGGCAACATGAACTGCCGGACCACCATGATTGCTCACATCTCTGCCTCACCCAGGGATTTCTCAGAAACCCTTTCCACCATCCAGATTGCTTCCCGTGTTCTTCGCATGAAAAAGAAGAAAACTAAAGTCACGGTGGTAAGTTGTCTTTGAACCTTAATTGTTTTTGGTTAAACCGGGTAACATTTGCTCTTAATCTCATACAGTTGAAACTTTGGGTATGAAATCATCTGGACTGGACTTAAAGCTGCTCTCAGTGAGACAGCTATCACTTATTTAGAGTGTTTGCTTAGTGACATGGGTCTCTCAGTAAATCTAGGGCTAACTTTTCCAGTATTCCACAACAATTTGTCCAATCAAGAGCCAGAACTCCACAAAGAGGCAGGGTACTCTGCTAGTGAGGTAAGGCTGTTGGGAGGAGGGGAGGGGCATGCAAATGACATGACATCATAACCACAATTTTCATAATCGCATAAGCTTTCGTTTAGCTGGACTTGAGTGTATAGAGTCGTTATGGAGGCTTTTACACAAATAAAGAAAATGCAAAGAAATTTCTGTAGTGAAAAAAAATCTTTGTAACGTATACACTGATCAGACACAACTTTAAACCATGTAACTGGCTGATCTTTGGAACCATTTTGCTAATAATCTTTATATTGCATGCTCACTTTTTTCGCAGTTGTTCAGCCAGGGATAAAGGATGTTTACTGAAATAAAGATAAAAATAAAACTTGAGTATAAGATGCCCTTTGTCAGTCAGTGATAGAAAAATGAATAATTCAATTTGACAAAAGTGATTTGCTTTAAACTGAATTAAGTCTGAGTTCTTTTTTAAATCTAGTGGGTGTCATTAAGTCTAGTCTACTGTATCTCCACCATCATCACCGTTTTAACTCTCTTACGTCTTCTCCATTTTTTATTACCAGCGTGAACTGTCAATTAGAGGCTCTGCAAATCTAAAAAAGGGAATATTTTCTCTCTCACCACTCTTGTTTGTGCGCCCACTCTCCCATCGTTCCATCTCTCCGCAGCAGTACACATCCAGCTCCTCCGGAGGAGAGAGCTCCTGTGAAGAGGGCCGCATGCGACGCCCAACCCATCTGCGTCCTTTCCATCAGCGCGGTGACACCGACTCTGATCTACCCTTGCTGCGCCTGTCCAGTGATCCTGACGAGTATTCGAGTAGCGAACATTCATGTGACACGGTGATTTACGTGGGCCCAAACGGGGCTGCAGTGTCGGACAGGGAGCTGACAGACAATGAGGGACCCCCGGAAATTGTACCCATCATTCCTGCTCTGTTTCGAGGGAAAACACCAGAGCAGCATCACACACAATGTCAAAGTCAGACAGCTGGAGCCCAGAACAAGGTAAGTTTAACTAACAAACAGTCCGTAGAATAAAGGAACTGTAGGTGACTCAACTTTGAGTGACTCCTGCTCCATCAGGTGCAGTGTCAGCAGGAGGACCAGCTCAGTGGTTCCTCCCAGTCTTTGCTCGGGCAGCCGCTGGCTCCAGTTCCAGAGGAAGGAGCTGAGTGCCTGAAGTGCAACACTTTTGCAGAGCTGCAGGAGAGACTGGACTGCATTGATGGGAGTGAGGAGGTAATAAGAGTTCTCACTCCTCTTGTTATGCCTTTGCTCTGGTGACAGCTGTGCCTGGTGGCAGTATATATTCAGGTCATCCGTCCATCCTGTTCTCGTGAACCTCATATCTCAAGAATACCTGAAGGGAATTTCTTAAAAAAAAAACAAAAAACCTTCACTTAGAGGATGAAGTGATTAAATGTTGGTGGTAAAAGCCCAAGGTCATGAGACTTCACCATCTGTTATTGTGAACATGTCAATGTATGAACACTTGCACTCACAGAGGGAAAGGTTTAACTTTGGTTAGCCAAAGGTCATAGTGACTTCTCAAATCACATTTTCGACTCTTGAATTCCTTAAATATCAGCAGTGAAAGGTACCTGCTGATATTAAATAGAATTTTTAGTGTATAGCTCAATAAAAAACAAACAAAAACAAAAAAACTGATAATTTTATATAAGGAATTAACTTTTTCTTGCCATCCCCATAATCATCACATCCCTTTGCTTAGGTTGCAAAGTTCCCCTTTGAAGAGGTTCCAGCAAACAAACAAGCTGCCAAACAAGAGCCATGTCTCTCTTCATCTTTGCCAACCTCGGTTCCTGCTGCTCCTGTATCTGCTGCTATGTCAGATACAGAAGAAACAACAGGTAAATATTCTCATACATTTATTATATATGCTGTATGTATATTAATATTGTATTCCAGTATCAGGTACTGGAAACAGACTAAAAATGCCTCCATTTTATGTATCTGTAATTATCCTTTGATTCAACAACATTTCTGCCATTATTATTTGTGAAACTCACATTTTGGTTCCAACTCAGAAGCCATTGCCCTGTTTTGTATCTTCAGGCTCTGCATTTGCTGTAGGGGGTGCCGTGCAATTCTCCTTCACCTCCACAGCACCGGTCTCCAGGAGGAGGACCAATGACCAGCAGCTGCAGGACATCAAGGAGGTGGTGGAGGAGGCTGAGCTGGCACAGACGATGATCCACAGCCTGGCTCAAACCTCAGGTTCCTCCATAGTCACTAGCACCAGGAGTGTGACTGGAAACAGCAGCAGCATCACCACCAACCCACTGCACAGGGTCAAAGGCTCCCACCTACATGACAGGTGAGGACAAGTTATGGTGTAGACCCAGAAGAAAACACTTTTTTTTACTGTGAGTCTGCCTGTTTGTCTTTGACATATATTTGATTTTACTTGACATGTTTCCTATTTGGTTGCTTTCTTCTTCACAGCCGTGAGAATCTCAATGTGAGCAGTAATTCCGATGGAAAGACACGTCCACTTGGATCACCACGCCTCGGCATTGCCAGCCTGACCAAAACCTCAGATTACAGGTAGCGTATACAGGAAGGCGTCTATAAAAACTTTTCTAATTTTATTTCTTTTATTATTAAATCAAAGTGAAAACAGCAACAAAGTAGCTTCATCTCGTCTAATAAACACAGCACCAATGAATGGATTCATGATGTATTCCTGTATTTCTCTTCAGGCCCCCATCCTCCCCATCCCAGCGGTGTAAAGTGTACACCCAGAAGGGCGTGATGCCAACAACACCCCCTCTGTCCTCACATACTCTGGCCCAAGATGGACAGGCCCCAGATGCTCTGACCTCTGACAGTATGCATCTTTCTACTCTTTTTGGGGGGCAGGGTTTAAGAATTGTGTTTATACTGATACCTTGAAAAACACATTTGATATTTATAACTATTGAAATTGAAATATTTGTAAATATTTCACATAGATTTATTTCTGTTAAAATCCTGCCATGTTTTGTTTTTTTAGTTTTATATAATCTATTATATATAGTTTTAGTTTTATAGGGCAAACAGTTTTGTATATGTGATCTGTACAGAGACTTCCATTTTAACAAGAACACATAACTAGAGAGGTTTGGTTGTTCACTCAGAGCTGGGGTAGGCAAAAAAGTTTTTTGTTGTTGTTATTAATTAATAATTCTATAATAACTTTTCAGCATACAGTGAATCAAATGATCTAAGAGAGAGCTATACTTCGGTCCATCCTCTCAACTCTGTTTATAGCCTTGGGAAAATATGGCCCATGATGGGAGAGTGACAAAACCACTACTGGATTTTCAACCATTTTTAAACACTTTTGATTAATATATACAGTATATATTAAGAATATCCTATATGTTGAGAATATTTCTATTTAAAGCTTCAAGGTTTAATGTTTGTCCCCAAAACGCTGCTGCCATTAGGGTGCTTCTTGGTATTTTCATCTAAGTGACATCAGACTTATTGCACTGTGAGGCCCAGAGCTTTCTGAAAGGACATCTCTAGATCCTTGATCCAACCCTTCACTGTTGTCTTGCCATCTTGTTTTACTAGTGTAGCTATTATGCTTCCCCCTTCTCTCCATCAGTGATGACATTAAACACATCACTCAGTGTGCAGTATGGGAATGTCACCACAGACATGAAAACAAAACACCACTATACTGAGAATAACATAGAAGGTCTTAATGATAGGCATAATCTACATTGTCTCGACTCATGACAATAGTTTGAATTTAACGGACATTCATTTATAATAAAAGTTACTCACTACAGCTTTATAGCAGTACGTTTCATAGCAATGCATAACTATCACAGAGTTTGCCAGTGGGATCATAGTGACAACAAATTTATTTATCAGTGCACCAGTGGTTGCATGTATTCTGCTCTTGGGAAAAAAAAAGTCATTATGCCAAATGTGTGTTTCTGATCCTGCAGACAGTTTAGCTGCGGACAGTGGTCGTTCCTCCACAGAGTCCATTCTGTCCAGAACATCTCCAGTGGGCATGAGCCCACAGGTCAGAGAGCCAACTCCATCTCTGTCTGCCAGTCTGGGCTCAGCTGAGACGCTCTGTGATGATGATGTACCACCTCTACCTATGGACCCTCGCAAAGATGGTGAGATGCAGCTATTTCTACCCTTACACAAGAAAGGAATGGTATAAATTGCAAAACATTCATGAGTTACAAGGGATCTCTTAGAATTATGACGACAAATTAAGTAAGATACATGTAAGAATGAAGAATTAAATGAGTTTTTTTTTCCCTTTAGCCTCAGAAGCTGCAGTATCTGAAGAAACAGTTGGACCTTTCTCACTGGGAGAAGATGAAGTGGTTTTTCCTATGGTCTCTGGAGGTGAGCAGGACCTTAATATTGTTGTTCTCATGGAAACATGTGGCCTGAACTGTTATCCGACCAGCATCATCAGTTTCAACAGCAAATGTGACTCTGTCACTGCCCTTGCTCCAGGCTCTCAGCCCATCAGTGTCATCAGTGGTGCTGCCGAGGATGGAGCTATGGGGGATTATTTCCTTCCTGCTGGTCTGGCAGTTACTTCAGGGGTTACAGAGGTTGTCGCCATGGCAGAGGTTAGTGTTACAGACTGTTACAGAGTGTTTAATCTTGAGCCAGATCATTTTGTATGTACCATAGGTGTGTGTCCAGACCTTCTGCACAAATGACACAAACGTGAAATAGTTCGTAGAAGCAACTAAACCTCAAATGTAGTGAATTCCAAGACGTTTTGTATGACTGTATTGCTCTCTATTGCAGACGGCAATGGCCAAGCTGCGGATAGAAGGTGAAGCCTTATCCACAGGGATGTCTAACTGTGGTTCCTGGGTCAGTGATCTGAGCATGGGCAGTGAAGCTGACCAGTCTCTCCACAGCTTCAGCCAATCTCAGAGCCAGCAAGGGGAAGCCTTAGCTGATTCTGAAGCCAGCCACAGCTCTGGAATTGAGGGGCTAGGTGGATATGACAGCTGTGGTTGTCCAAGAAGAGGGAGTCTGGAAGGAGAGGTGGTGCTGCAAGAAAATGGGGCTGATAAAGGCACCAAAGACAGGCTAAGGAAACTGCCTCCTTCCATGCCTAAAACTAACATTCAAATTCTGACAGCACCTAGTAACCTTTCGTCTTTCAAAACAACAAAAAACATTCACTCATGTGTGGCTGTCAAACAAATGATGATCCAAGAACCAACTCTTCTTACATCACCTTCCAAGAGTGGCTTAATGAAAGATACAAGCAAAGTTAATGCATCACTTCTAGCTTCAATTTCCAGTGAGATGAGCTTTGATGACCCCTGGTTGAAGCGTGGCATGGAGGAGGGATTCAGAGAGAATGTGCATGAAACAAAGCCAGAGAGAAAAGAGGTAGACCATTCAAATGGCCATACTAAAGCTGAGACCGGAGAGCACCAGAGTTTCTGCAAGGACGGTGAGAAACACAAGTGCTTTATTTCAAATGAAAACGTTCTTGGTTTCTAAAATGTCTTAACCTGAGTTTTTTTTTTTTTTTTGTCTTGTATTATCCCCAGGTGTGGATCACGGCAGCTCCATTTCAGGTGGTGAGGCTGTGTCATCTCCAGATTCCTTTAAAAGAGTGGTGGATGGTTGTGAGATGGTCAATCTTGTTGCCCAAGGAGACTTTCTGAGTCTTAGTTCATATAACCCAGAGATCCATCGCACTGCTAGTCTTCCCCGTGGCTGGCATCGTCTCAATAGACATGACGGCCTGGATAATGGAAGTGAATTCTGTAATTTCAGTGTCACCGCCTCAACTCCCTGCAGTCCCCGTGCTACTCTTGATCGACGGGGATCAACTGGAAAACAAGGCTTTTTCTCCCACAAGAAGGGTAGCATTCCACCTCTGCCACCGGTACGCAAGTCTAGCCTTGACCAGCGCAGCAGGGCAGCCAGCCCTCTTCATCAACCTAGTCATGGAGTATCGGCAATAGGAAGCTCAGCAGACGATGTAGGGGTATGTGGCTCTGTAAGCGTTGCCAGGCGAGGCTCTGGCATAGACAGCAGTAGACTTTTCAGTGCCAAGTTGGAACAGCTTGCAAACAGAACCAACTCGTTGGGTCGGGTACACAGCTCCCAATACAGTTCCCACCACTATGACTGCTTGTCCTTGGAGAGGGGCGAGAGCCTGAGAGGGGGAATGGGAGGAGGAGGAGGAGGAGGAGGAGGAGTTCGTGGGGACAGCACCATGCCTCGTACTGGCCGTAGTCTCACCCGTGCTGGATCAGTATCTTCATCTACTGCAAACCCGTCCAGCTCCAGTTTCAGTAGCAGTCTTGGTTCAAGCAGCGCTCCACAGTCACCAGCCAAAACCAGCAGCCAGTCAAAAATCTCCGCTGTGAGTAAGCTGCTGATGACCAGTAGTCCCAAAGCCAGGAGTTTATCTGCCTCTAGTACAAAGACCTTGAGCTTCTCTACCAAGTCTTTAAGTCAAACTGCTAGCCGCAGCTCCAGCCTTCCTCCTAATGGAAAAGTAAGTTGGTTTTTTTGTTTGTTTTTTTTTAATTTTGTACTGTGAACAGACATACTATCACTCATTTTAACATCTCAAGTTCCATGTACGTTTCATAGGTTTTAGTACCATCATTGTGACCTAGTCATTTTTTTTTTTACATAAGACCAAACACTAAACATATTCACCACTGCAACCTAGAAAATACTCAGGAAGCACAGCTATTTGCCAACACTTAAGTCCAAATTATTTTAAGGATACACATTTAATCACTAGACTATTTTTCTGCCATGATCTCAGAAGCAACCACAACCTAAACTCCTCCAGTGTCATCTACCAAATTTGGTAGTTCTATATGTTATGTGGTGAGCCCCCTCGTGGAATACTCCAGTAACATACAGAGTACATACTGTATTCAAAGTTTTGAGGAAATTGGTTTGGTTTTTGTGTAATGCTACTAACCAACAGACAAACAAATAAAAAATTAAAACATATCCTCCATGGTTTAGGTCTCAATTCAGACTGCCTTGAGTTTCAGTTTCATCTGTCATCCACCCAAGTCATTCCTCTCCTCTGTTTCCTCAGCCCCAGGGCTCGGTTCAGGTTCCTCTGCAGCAGCAGGGACCTTCTCCTGGATCTTGGTCTACCCAGTCTCTGAGCCGCAGTCGTGGAGGAAGCCTGACAGCCAAGCTGCCTGTCAGGGCTGTTAACGGGCGTATCTCAGAGATCCTCCAGGGAAGTGCAGGCTCCCGTTCCAGGAGTCATGTCCAGGGGGGAGGCGCAGATCCTGGAGACGAAAGGGGAGTTGGAGCATCAAGGCTAGTCAAATTTACATTCTTTCATTTAATACTGTAGGCACTTTAAAATAAAAAGTACAACAGAACAATATTTTCTACCTTTTAGACACAATTTCACATGTGTAACTTTCATTTTGTAAGGATTCCTGACCCCTCTTTACTTGATTTCTCAGTGGAGGGGCTGCTGGAGCAGGAAGTAGTGGTTGTAGTGGTGGTGGCCTTGGTGATGAGAGAGCAGCAATGGTCCAAACACTGCCTTCGCCCTACAGCAAGATCACAGCTCCCAGAAAACCCCACAAATGCAGTAGTGGCCATGCCAGTGACAACAGGTATGACTTCAAGTTTACCAAGAAAGAGAAATTTTGAAAATATATAATATTTTGTGTAATCCATTAAGTGTGATCCTATCTTTGACTCCAACAGCAGTGTACTGAGTGGCGAACTCCCTCCAGCCATGGGGAAAACAGCCTTGTTTTACCACAGCGGTGGCAGCAGTGGCTATGAGAGCATGCTGAGAGACAGCAGTGAGAACACAGGAAGCACCTCTTCTGCTCAAGACTCCCTCAGTGAGCACAGCACTGCCACTGCTTCCTCCAGACGAAGCTCCAAAGGCAGCAAGAAGAGCAGGGGCAACACAGGTCTCAGTGAAACTCTTAAACCTATTATTTATATTACTGCCATGATGACATTTTCATAGAGGTAAGAGAACAGAGCCTGTGGCCTTTTATTGTTTCTGTGCAGTGTAAAATGGCTTTTTGACCTACTGAATAATATCTGAATATAAAATAAAAATATAGAATAAAAAATCCATTTATAGTTTGTAAGGTAGGGCATAGAAACCAGGTTCCAGCAAGAGATGAGGGCTTATACATCTACCAGACTGCGAGTGGATGGTGACAGAATTCAGATCACTGGGCCTTGGCAGGTAACGGACAGTAAACCTTATGCCATTCCTGTGTGTTTGCTCGTTTAAATGTTTGCTCCCAACCAGTGTAAACACATCTGGGGAAAAAAACAGAGTGAAGGTAGTTTGTTATGAACAAAAGACTTAAATGAGTGTAAAATGATTTGACCCATGCTGATTTGGTTTTATTAATTTGTTTGTTGAGTAAATTAGTGTTTCCTGATTATATTTTATATTTAAGGTGTTCATATATTTTGCATTTTGAGGTTCATATTTGCCTCAAGCATTCTTAAGTTTCTTGGCCATCTTAAGTACCAGAACAGCTGCTGTTTCGGCACCAGCACCATTTGAACACCAATTTAGCACCGATTATCAAAACTCAAAGAGTACCCAGACCAAATCATTGGTTTTTGTGAAAGAATGAATCATGCACTCAGGAATTGTGGCTATCCCAACTGGGCCTTCACAAAAACCTCAAAATCAAAAACAAACACAACAAAAGAGAAAAAGGAGCTCTCCCGCAAGAATGTTGTTATCCCCTACGTTGCCGGCGTGTCCGAAAAACTTAAGAGGATTTTCAACAAACACGACATACCAATACAATTCAAACCGGACAACACTCTCAGACAGAAACTGGTTCACCCCAAGGACAAAACACCTCACCACAAGAAAACCAACTTGGTATATGCCGTTCAGTGCAGTGAGGACTGCAACGACTTGTACATTGGAGAGACAAAACAACCTCTCCACAAACGCATGGCCCAACACAGAAGACAGA
>JAFBJR010000121.1:6921121-7008621 GCA_016785285.1 Brachirus orientalis
GTCTTCAAGAAATTCAACTAAGTCCAGTTGCCTTTTTTTTTTTTTTTTTACTACACTTTTGGAAATCAAGGAATGAATTGTCCTTATTTCCTTTTCCTGAAAGCTAGCTTAGCAATTAAAAAATGTTCAATCGGAAGACTCTAAAAGCCCTGGCAATAAAACTCTAAAATGGATCTATGATGGAAAGAGAGGAAGAGATAAAGCGCAGTGAAGGACTAATAGGCAGGTGAGAGAGAAATGAGAAAGAAAGCTGTGCTTGCGGTCAGAGCCAGGTAGGAAAGGTGACCCTGACCAACCATCTGTGAAATGGTGAAGGGAATCTGCTGGTGAGGGCTGTAATGAATATATATTCGTAACACCACCACACAGAGAGCCTGCTAATGTGGTCTGCAATTGACACTCTAGTGCTTAACAAAGAGGATGGATATGTGCATAAAACCAGATCTTTCTCATGTGTCTCTCATTATTGATTTACATAGGAATAATCCTTAATTCTTGGATTGTAGAATGTAACAAATATGGATATATTCTTATTTTACTTTAAAGGCAACTGTTCCTGCACCCTAAATGACACTCAATGTTAAACCCTCCCAAAAAGACACAAAGACATAGACAGAGAGAGAGAGAGAGAAAGGGAGACAGGACTGTCAATGTTTTTGCACATGAAGGTGAAGACAAGTGATGGCAGCTGTGTCAAAGATAGATAGATAGATAGATAGATAGATAGATAGATAGATAGATAGATAGATAGATAGATAGATAGATAGATAGATAGATAGATAGATAGGATAGATAGATAGATAGATAGATAGATAGATAGATAGATAGATAGATAGATAATAGTTCAGTCCTAAATTTAGGCAAGCAACAATCAGCCTTTGAGCTGTTGATAGGCATCACTGCAGTGTGTCCTGTACCTTGGCCCGTCTCTTACAGATGATCATCAGTGTAAGAGGTATCCACTCTGCTGGGTGGTGATATGTTCCCATCAGCTTGTGTTAAGCAGTTTCCACTTTAGCTGCGACTAGTTAGTATGACAAGAATTCATGTCAGGTCTTAATACGTCCATGAACTGTAAAAATATTACTTTCTCTAAGCATGGCATAACATAAAATGTGTCTCCCTGGTCAGTCTAAACGCACCAGCCTAGATTTTGCCATGTTTTTATGTCTAGTGGTGCATTCCATTTACATCAAATAGTCAGGCGTCAGAACTGGTATTTTGCAACATGCCAAAGGAGGAGAGTGTTTTTACTCTAAAGGCAAGTGGCAACCATCTTGAAAGCCTGTCAGAGTTTGTGAGGTCCCTCTGACTTTCTGTCCCCGTCTACACCTGACAATAAAATGCATGTTGTCTGATGCAGCTAACGTTGTTGTTGTTGTTGATATGGCGACACAAAAGCTGTGATGCTGTAGTCTGATGCTGAAAATCTTGGCAGAAGAAGCGGGTGAGGTGATGTAAGGGGGGGTGATGGTGATTGGACACCAGAGACGCATGTTAATACCAGGTGTCAATGCATGTGGTGAAGCGCTAACCAATTGCTATCCGGCTTCTTTTATTTTTATTTTTTTCTGCGTTTGAGCTTGGGGTTGGGAACTGAAGCCAGACCAGCATGAGTCAGTGAATGTATACACTACCAGTCAAACGTTTGAACACACCTTCTCATTCAATGTGGTCCAAACTTTTGACTTATAGTGTACGTGCAAGAGTTTTTCGACTCAGGATTGCATTATCTGGGTGTGTTATTCTGACTTTGAGAAATTCTCTTTAGTACCATTTCAGTTGAACTTAGAGAATAATTAGGGTTTTTTTTTTAATCTCATTTACATGTACTGAGACTTTGTGGAGAATAAAAGAGGTGGAGAATTTAGACCAAAATGTATCAACCTTTAAATTCATTATTCAATTGTTCACAGAGATTAGCCAAAACATCTTAATTGTGGAGGAAGTCTTGGCCTGGACATCCACTTTCTATACTGGAAGCTACAACTTATTGCCTGTTGTCACCAGAGGGTAATTTGTCACTAGATGATATTGCTTATGGGATTCATGCAGTTTGTTGCGTATGTGCCTTGAGAGAAAGAGAGGACAGATGTGCCACAGACTGAAGCAACGTGTGATGTATGAAAGAAAAGTTAATCACATCTCCAGTGGAGTCTTTGTCTTTGATTCCCATTATATGAGATCCACTAGCTCTCAATTTGTCCTGTGCGACTCCACCTGTCCTCATTCTTTCTCAGCTGTCACTCTTTTCTACCTCTTTTGCCCATTTCTCCTTGTGAACCTTCTCCTCCAGGTATGATCAGTCCTGCTCAGTCTCCTTACATGCTGCTTCCTACTATCCAGGAGAATACAAATATATATGCTTGACCTTTCTGCAGCCTTATTAAAATCACCATTGTAGTCTTGTCTTCGCTGTGAATCACACTCACATTCTTTTCCACGTGGTTCCCAATTTCTATGGAAAGTGTGGGCATGTGTGTTCATCCTCGTGCCCTCGGCAGATTAGAGAATGACTGGCTGCTCTAATCTGACTTTCATGAACTTGCGCAAATTTTTTTTTTTAATCTACTAATTACTGTTCCACTTACAAACTTTTTCTACAGCTTACTAATGTTCTGCTTTCATATCGCATCCAAACATCTTCCCATTTTCCTCTGCGGATACTAAGCAAAGACTTTACACTCGCTGACCACTTTCTTAGGTACAGTGAACCCAATAAAGTGTTAGGAATGGAACCTGGTGTGGTATTCTGATATTCCGGTTTGACATGTTGTGTATTCAGCGATTTTACAAATCTCTGTAAGCCCTAAAGAATGGTTGTGTGCGAAAATCCCAACAGTCTATGTAATACCAGACCAGCTCACCTGGCACCAACTACCTTGTCACTTTCAAAGTTACTTAAATCGCCTTTTTCCTCTTACTTGTTTTTCTAGGCCTTCAGCGTCGTCGTCTCATCCCAGCACTGACCTTGGACTCTTCCTCCTCCTCCTCAGCCTCTCATCGTTCCTCAAAACAGGCCATCACGTCTTCTTCCTCCTCCTCCTCCAGCCCTGGTGCATGCTGGGTAGATGGACCTCTGGGACCCCCGGCTTCCTCAAACCTCCGGAGCACCACTGCAGCGACAGAAAACTTTGAGATCAAGGTTTATGAGATAGATGATGTTGAGCGACTACAGAGGAGGAGAGACAAAGGAGGGAGTAAGGTGAGAGGGACGAAGCTGCAGCATCATAGCACATCAATTCCAGTTGACCTCTGGCCAAGCCCCACCCTCAAACTAAGATGAACCAAACACAGGAAGAATCAGATTTACAGGACCAGGGGTGTTTTAAAAAAAAATTGGGGTCCCCAGCCAAAAAGGACCTTAGACCACATCAAACTAAATCAAAGCAAACTAGTGGCATTAGGCCAAATTTGAGTATTTCCAGCCTTAATGTCATTGCAGTTGTCCACAGCCTCCAATAACATCTAAGCATCCTCACTAAACCAGTGGAAGAAGGAAAAACAATTTGCACTTAAAACAATGATACCTAAATCGTGTCTACGTTACTGTCACCATGACTGAAGCTTTACTTTAAATCTCTGTAAAGGCTTCCGCTTGGACTGTTTGTTTGAATGAACAAAGGGGACAGAGCTGAGCCACAATTCATTTGAGCCACATGTTTTGAGAACATAAGTTACCCGGACTTTCTCTTTAAGGCATTAACCTGCTTGCACATTACAAGCACATAACAAGAAAGTAGGATTGGAAGAGTACAGTCAGCATATCCATTATTTGTCAGTCACAATTAAAAGCAGTGCGTTCTCTTAGAGGTAGCAGGAGAAGATAAGAGCCATCCGAAGGTAAGGAGCTGAGCTGCATGCCAGTGAGTCAAAAGACAAGAAAAACCAACAGGTTTTAACATACAACAGTAAGGCCTTTCATAAAATTAACAAATGAACATTAGAATTCAGGGTGCGAATAGTAAGCATTTTTAATAAATCTACATCGTATCTCCCCCGTGTTCCTTTTATTCCAAAGATCTAATATAATACAGAATACTGACTTGATTAAGCTGCTACAAATGAATGCATAGTGCAGGTTTTTAAACCCGAATGAATGAATTCAGGAGAGAGGGCATTGTGTGCTCTGCTGTGTTAGAGAGGAAAGCAGAGAAAAAGCATGAAATATAGATTTTCCCTGCAGCAGCCTTAAGAAGCCACTTAACCCCCAACTGCTCCAGCCGAGCAGCTCAGTGTCCAAGTGTACTCTGCGCTGGTCACACTGGGAGTTGTTGAGGTGTGATGTGAATTTTTGTAGCTGTGCGAATGTTAAGCGGGCTGCTGTTGAAACAGGGACACATGTTTCACAACACACCTCTCCGAATAAACAAACACTGATCCATCTGTCCTTTCTCTCCCTCTCTCTCCGCCTCTCCCTTTCTGTGCGTGCGTGTGCGTCAGGAGGTGGTGTACGTGAGTGCAAGGCTTCGTCTGCTGGAGCACCGCCAGCAGAGGATCAACGAGGTCAGAGCCAAGTATCACTGTCTGAAGAAAGAACTGGAGCAAACCAAACAGCACCTGATGCTGGAGCCACAAAAATGGACCACTGAGTGTAAGTGTGGCACGGACACATCAGGAAGCGCGTTTGTGTGTGTGTGTGTGAGAAACAGGGCGACGTAGTGTGTGTCTGTGTGTGTGTTTGCATGTGTTCTACACTGTAGCTTTCAACAGGTAGAAAACTATTTTTGTAATGAGAGAATCATTCTCTGTCTGTTCTTGTCGGCCTGTTGTTTAAAATCACTCTTCATATTTGACCTCTCCTGGATACAGCGCTATTCGGACGGGATTAGTTTTACATGGGTAGGTGGAGTAATGTCATTTTACCACGGGACATCTGTAATATAAATGGCCCATTCGCATAGGATAAGAAATCTCTTCCCACTTGTAAAACTACAAGTGGGAGGGGTAATCCAATTTATGCACCACTGTCTCCTCTTGTTGTCATGTGTGTGTGACAAAAGAGAGAGAGATTTAATCACCCAAAGCAATCAGAAGTCCAGTGTCTCTTACAAGTCCTTTTGACCTTCTTTTGGTTCAGAATGGGGTTTGTCGTTTGCCGAAGACACGTGAAAATCTGCTGAAAACTACTTGTAAGCAAGATATGTAACCTATTTACACACATATTTACTGCTGGTCAATACGCACAGGATTAGTATTACCTGGGGTAATTTTTATGGACTTTTTCACTCAAGGTAAAAGCGGCTGTAATCTTTATTGACATCGTCCAGTAATGATTACTGACATGGGTGCTGTAGTTTTTAGCCATTACTCAACCAGAGGAACACATTGTATTTGCTGGGAACTATTTTCACACATGACACACATGTTGAGCTCTGCTGAATGTACAGTATATTGCTTCTATGGACTGCATATGAAACACGGACTTGTTGCCTGGGCGACTCCACTGGTTTGTATGCAAGTTTGTATGAGATAATTAAACTACTTCGTAATTGAGTTATATTGTCAGAAACTAATTCACAGAAAATCTAGTTTCAGGTTTTCAATACAACAAGAAGTCATGCGTGACAGTAGCTGTCGGTAACATCTACTTCTCCCTTCTTCCCCATCTCCAGCCTCTCATCCAAAATGGTACTTTCTGATTTCAAAAAACAGTCCATAAAATCACGTGGGTGACATCACAGTGGGAGGATACTGAGATGGATTTAAAAAAAACCTAAAATATAACTATAGTAAAGGAATACTGTATGTCAGGGAGTGCAACAGTGTGGCTAAACAATGTGTTTCCTTTTGTTACACAAATAATGTAACAAGAACTAGATAATAGTTGCCATTTGAATCAATCCTGTTTTGAAATAACAAGAGAAATATATACAGTAGAACTCCAGTCTACCTTCTTAGTGGATTGTGACCTTTTTTCTCTGCTTGTCTCTTTAATATCCAGTCGAGCTCCAGCAGGTCTATGAAGTGGACTCAGTGGAGTATTTGGAAGCCCTGGAAATGGTAACGGACAAACTGGAGACCAGAGTCAACTTCTGCAAAGCCCATCTCATGATGATCACCTGCTTCGACGTGTCCTCGAGACATCGGTAGATAGAGGGAGAGAAGAGACACAGGAGGACGAGAGGTGGACACACAGCAAGATTTTATCAGATGTCGACTAATCGAACATGTTTAGTTTGAATCTTCGAAACATCTACATCACTGGCTGACTGGATAGATGGAAGGAGGGCTACGGGGAACTTGTCCGACGTGCTTATGACTCCAAATGTAAGTCGGCAGAAGGATGGACGTATGGAGAGATGGAGGGGTAAAAGGAATGGTGATAGTGGACAAGCAAGCAAACAGACAGATGACCTTGTAGACCTTGTAGATTTTCACAGAAACAGGCACTACACTGCATCTAATGGACAGGTTACTGTTAATCAGATAAATATGGCTGCCCAGAAGCACAAGCAGATGGCTTTAAGTCTGAAAAGAAAGATAATCAAGTGATGACATTTTCAGAGAACAGACTAATTGGACTGCAGAGGAAGATGTTCATGTAGTAATGCATGGAGAAGAAAGAGAGTGGAGAGTGAAACAAAAACTGCCATTTTTTTTTTTAAAGCAGGGGCGGATGAAGGAGAGGTGAAGAACAAATTCTCCCATAATGTTAGAGGAGCACTTTTTTAAAGTACACACAGTTGAGAGCCAGTGACTTTAAACACTGAGCGTTGACTACAGAATTGCCTGGTATTGTGCATTTGTTGAAAGAGAAAGATAGTTGGACAATGAAATGATTAAGATAAGTGCCTTGTGGACATTTCAACAATACTGAGACCAATTCTCTCTCTCTCTCTCTTTCTGAATTTGTTGCATTAAGTTCGGTGCTAGTGTAGAAAATAAAAACAAAAAGAACAATGAGTGTCCTCGGAAAATCTTTGAATTTATAGCCATTATTATATGTGATGTCTTACTGTGGGTCAACGTCTCACTGTAGTAAAAGGAATCCTAAAGTTTGTTTAAGGGGATTGGATTAATTTTAAAAACGTTAGGTACCCAATGCCTCGTTTCTATATCCGAAGTATGTTCATTTCTATGGCAACCTCCGTGATCAATTGGAAAATGTCTCCCCTCCACATGTAAAATGAAATATTTATACGTATTCTACTGGATTTTGAACAGATTTTGTTGAAAAACAAGCCGTGCAGTTTTACAGTATTAATACATAATCCTGTTCAGTCATTAACACAGGTACCGGCTGATGATGTTGGTGCTTGCTGATAATGCTTTAGAATTTTCTTTTCTTTTTTTTTTTTTTTTTTTTGATTGTTTTGTATTTCCAATGCTGAAAGAACAACCTTTCCACTGAATGTGAAGGCTGAACATTCAATAGGAGGTGCCCTCCCTCTCTGGTGTCACAGGCTCAGCTTCCTCGAGGCGACTACATTACGCTGAAAGATTATGTAATCTTTGATCAATAAAACATAGCAACAAAACCATTAATATTGGTATAGATTTCCACCAACAGTAGCCCAATTACAACAACCAAACAGAATAATGCTTTTTAAACAGAAAAAAGCTCATATTTTCTTGTTGTGTTGTTTTTTGTCCGTGACCTTATTCACCTACAGGGCACATCTGAACTTTGACCCTCCGGGGCACACGTATAATCTCTCTGATGCAGTTGTGATGGCTCTTTGATGTACAGCAACACGTCTGAGTCACATAGGAGAGAAAATGAAAAAGCTTTTCTATGTTCCACTGTTAAAGTACAAGTCCATCGGTTGACCGACACATGGACCATCTGTTGTTTGTATCTGTGTTGTTATGCTCTATTCTAAAACAAACTGAATGATGTTTCAATGTGCGTGTTTTATATTAAGGTATCTTTTTTATTTGAGTTAAATGGGACCATGTAAAGACAATGTATGATAGAAGGATGGTAGAAAAAGGTATAAAGAGAGATTAAAAAGTAAAGGAAGATATACAGTATTAAAATTTAATTCATTTGAAAGGTCCAACATGCAACATTATGCTTCACTAGACAACAGGAAACAAATAATATTAAAGTAGAGTATTGATGTCATGAGCAGAGAGTTATGTCGCACTCCTTTTCTGTGTGTTTCTATTAAACCTCTTCTTTGGTATCGGGTCTTACAGTTGCATTTGAGGACAGTCAGAGATGTTAGAATCTGTATATAAATAAGCTGCATACAAGTGGGTTTGTTTATCCTGACCACAAGACAAGCCCACTTCAAGACTCTCCCATTACATTCACTACATTCACTAAGCTCCGACTTCACAAGGACTATTTACACAGATAGTAACAAACCAGGCAGGGAATGCAGTTGAGTTGGTGGCAGTGAACGCAACATGCCAAAAAAAAGCTTCCACTTCCAAACAAAAACAGATAATGGTTTAGAGTTAGTCTGCAATGACTAGTGACACTTATATGGTGCATATTGGACCTTTAAGGATCGTTATTATTGCAATCAAAGTAGTGTAATTAGATTTCGAATGATACAAATGGCAGACCATACTGCAGTTCTTTATCCAGACTAAAAAAGTATTTATTAAAAGATGAAGCTAAAGAAAGACAAGGATGATGACCAAATTAAGAGACATGTATCATTGCTTGGTTCCATTTTTTTGAATGGATAGAAAATGTGTTAATATATATGGTGCTTGAAATGCTTATGATCTAAATGTTTGTACAAATATACATATATGAAAGAGCCTGTTTCCCTCTCAAATACAGGACAATACTTTTCAAATGCTTCTTCTACATTGCCGCCGATTGTCATCAACACCCACCACCCTTTTCCTCTGAATGCCCTTTGCCCGAGAAGCAGAGAGCATCCTGGGAGATCCCATTTTCCCATTTGTAGTCTGAGAGGGGGGGGAAGTAAAGGAGGAGACTTAACAGGTTTGATTTGTCAGAAGCCTCAAAATACAAAAAAATAAAATAAAATATAAATCAGTATCTCTGAGACACATACTCTCTTTTTAAACACAAAACCAGGAAATATATTTGAATTTTTAGGGTTTGATCTTCTCATGCCGGAATAAAAATGTGCCACTTATTAACTTCATGTGTGGCACATCCGGGAGTCCCAGTGTCTACGAAGTGTTTTTGAAGTGCACCTGTGACGTCTCTTATTTCCTTTACTAACCTCCCTGTTCTCTGTCGCCATGAATGATGTTTTTATTTATTTGAGCTCAAGAGAGCGGAGTTAATGTTCTTATTTATTTACACTTTACGACCTTCAAAAGTTACTATGCATTTAAGAAAAGGAAATTGTACATTGCCGAGCCCATGTCATATATACTATATATACTGTACACATAACACATATGTGCTCATCTTTATTTTATATATCTTCTGTTGACTTCCTTTGCTCCTTTCTGTTCCAGGTGGGAATTTGAATGGGTCACAGGCTTCCTCAAATGTCCACGTGCAGTTTTAGCACAAGAGTTTCAGTCCAATACTGTGCAGACTTTAAAAATGACGGATTTATGGTTAATAAGGTTTAGTTTAACATGTGAAGGAGAAAAGGTGGCAACCACTTTTTAATTAGACTACACTTATGAGGGGTTTATAAATGTTTATAATAGGTTCTTTAACAATTAATCATCAATAAGATGTCACAAAACACTAGATGTAAAGGGCAAACAATATTTCTTGCTTGCCAAATAGTGAGTCCACCTGTATCAGTACTGTGAAGCCTCAGATGTCATAGACTACTTTGCTTTCTCCATAGGCCATATATTTATATCTATCAGTTTTATCATATTACAGCCTATGATTTTTTTTTTACCTGTAAATATTGGAGACTGACTATATCTCGTTCCTCATGTACCTTACATATTGACTGACAAAATAAAGCTCAGTGATATACTGTATTTAGGTTACTATCAGATATTTTAACTACCACCATCATCTTTTGCACTCCCACATAATCTAAATTACATTCTCAGCACAACACATAACACTAATATAATTTGCAAGCACAAAGCAACTGTGTCAGATGGTGGTCAGATGGTGGTAATGTGAGAGAAAGTTCATGGCGACTTGAAGGTGTGATGAGGACACTCCATTGTGTTTTCATGGCAACTCCGATAAAATTAATTATCTCCACCTAACCTTAACCAGGTGCTTTTGCGCTTAAAACCTAATCCAAGCAATGAATATCAACATTGTGCATAAATTCATGCTTTGCATTAATGAAGATTATGCAAAAAGCTGTTGCTGATACACATGTTGGTAGTTCTCATTGTAAACTGGTACCAAAAGTATATTCACTTAAAATCAGCTGTGCTGTGTTTAATGAACTGCCAGTATTATATTGTACAGTATTAATGTGTGCTATCAGTAACTGGACATTTCAGGAACCTCTGAATGAATTGTGCATTTTTGCCATTTTAAAATGCTATGTGTGAGGTTTCTCCCTCAATGTGTCACTGCCAAATGTTCTCTGGTAGCGCCTTATAATTCCAGCAATAACTGTGAAAAACACCTATGGTCACGGTTGACTTTTCAAGAGTAAGTGTTCGTTTTTTTTTCATCTGGGGATAAAAATGTGGGGTTAATGTTGACATAAAGTCAGAAATGAACAAGCACACCATCTGTGCTGTTGCATATTTTGCAGGAACATTCCTGAATTATAATGTGTTATCAAGAAATCTGACACATAGCATATTTATAAGAAGTGTGTGTAATAATATGGGTCAGACCACATTTTCTGAAAACAGGGCGGTTGTTGGGAAATCTCTACGGAACCAGTCTCGCAGATTTATGAGCCATGATTAGTGCATATTAGGGAATGTGACAGGGTACATTTCACTTCCACAACTCAAGATTGCCATCAAACTCTGTAGACTCACTGTTTTTAAAAATGTGGTGTGGCACTTTGTGTTTGATGGAAAAGCAAGATGGAGGGAATGTAAATAAAGGAATGTACAAGAAGAGTTAGACTGTTGACTCCTTATTCCAACATTTTCAACAATACAGCAACCAATCCTTAAATATGCATCATTTGCTCTATGAATCACACATCATCATTTAAAAACCCAAAATATAGGCGGCATATGGCATAAAAAAAAAAGTCTGTTGCACCTGTTTATCTATATTAATTTACATAAACAAAACTGAGTCTCTCGGTGAATCCAAGGTACAAATAATCTTAATCTACTCATTTTGAAAAAAAGAAATCCAAAGTTAATTTTGAACAATGTCTGATGGTTTTTTTTTTTCCTACATCAGCTTGGTTTGAGGTCCTCCATGTACAACAGCCGAATGGACTCCATTTGTGGTTTGATTTCTACAGTACATCACACCCACCCTTCTGACCACTGTCAGATAGTCTACAGGTCATTCGAGCTTCAGATTTGTTTTCTCTGTGAATTTCTATGTTTAGAATGGTCCGGCTAATTCCCTTTCCCTTCTCGACATCAGGGTTTGGAAGATGCATTCAGGATGATGAGGATCTTTGTGCTTTAATACAAACTGTTATACATGTCTCTCTCTCTCTGTGTGTGTGTGTGTGTGTGTGTGTGTGTGTGTGTGTGTGTGTGTGTGTGTGTGTGTGTGTGTGTGTGGACCTTACTTACCCTGTAGGCAGTTTTCTCAGTGACATATTGCCCTGTTCAGCTCACTTTGATCACCCACACACAGCAGGGAACAGGAAGGGAAAGGAAGGAAGGACGCAAAGAAAAAGAATAAGAAAGAAGAGATGAAAAGAGAGAACAGAACAAGGGATAGAGAGAGAGAGAGAAAGAGAGAAGTGAAAAGAACAAAGAGTTCAGGAGAGTGGAAGAAGAGAGGCGGCATGGAAGTGCTGCAAGAGAATAAAATGGGTGAGGAGAACAAACCAGAGAGATATATGTTTAAGAATATAAAATATTAAAGTTTACCCTCCAAATAATCTGCAATTCTCTCTCAACAAATCAGTTAGTGCTCTTTATCCTTACCTCATGTGTTTATGACATCAAAAAAAGTAAATAATGTTTTTCATTAGCAGAAGCAGGTGAAAGAGTTTAATTTTTGGTCTGTAAGTGGGAGGTAAATTCGGACCATGATCGAGTTTAAACGTTATTCAGTTATTGTTCAGAGAAAAGGCTGCTCAGAGCAAAACCAGTGAAAGATGACAGAAAGACTGAGACATGGCGTTAACAGTGAGATACGCTCTGTCCTGTCTTCTACCCTTTTTTCCCCATTCAAGGGGAGATTATGCAGATATCATGAATACACGGTGATAACCACAGGCTATTATCAGTGAACCATGAAAGGCAGAATGATCTTCTCTGATAAGATCAACCATGACTGTTGCACCTCATCTGTGTATGAAAAAAAAAAAAAAAAAATCAGCTACAAGGAGAAACATTGAGACATAAAATGTTTTCTGCTGATTCTGAGGTGTAAAATCTAATTCAGCAACTTTTTGGTTAAAACTTATCATTTTTATGTTAAGACTGACTACACAGTGCAATCGAAAAATGACACCATTCACACTTTTTTATGTCTCCCATAAATCTTGCTTTCACTACTTTATTCTCCTGTTTACCAGAATGCAATTTCCTTTCCACCAACAACGGACAACCAGTGACAGTTAGATTTATGGCACAAAAGAACAACATTACTTTGTATTTAAAACATGGACGGTATCCCCATGGATGGGGAGGCGACTGAGAAAATATGAATTAATAACATTTCTATACCTCTTTCCCTTTTTTTGGTCATATGTATTATTAGAAATGGCAGATGGTAGAACAGCCTAATTCAACTTCACACAATAAAGAAACAAGAGGGAGTGAAAAAAAGAAGAGCAGAAGTCTATGGAGAAAATCATTGTTTATAGCTTACTGGTGCTTACAGCTGCTGGTTTTACTGCTGCCTCTTTTGAACCAAAACAAAGCTTTGGAGTAATTAAATTAACAAAATAACACATTTCAACATAGTGATGGAGGGAGCAATGGATCAACAAATCTTTTGGGCCTTGATGCAAAATTACATTCCATACTGTTAAACATACTTAACCATGTACAGTGCCGTGGCAAAATGACTTACGGCAGTGATTACCAATAATTAAACTAAAATGTTTCATATGCAGAGTAAATTAGAACAGTTGAATAATCCAGGATGGATGAAGGAGTTTGCAGGTCTGTCGCAGAACTGAGAGTCAGAAGTGTCACAAAAGCAAAACTTACTTGTGATCTTTAACATTATGTTAGTGTAATCCTTCCATAAACTATGGAAACACGCACGCACATTTTGTCCTCTTCGAGGAAGCGCTGTCATCGGTTTGCAAATGGTAGAATTTTGGGATTAACATAGGAAGTACGGGTACGTGTGCATGCACATATCTTTCTATTGTTGTCTCAGGGTTGGTTAGGGCTTTACAATGCATTATTTCAACGAGCGTCATCACAACTATTGTAAGACCAGCTTCCCTCTGTATATGTGTGTGCAAGAGAGAGAGAGAGAGAGAGAGAGAGAGAGAGAGAGACCTATCAGCACATCCCATTACAGAGGCACTCTGGGTTTAACATAGGAAGTATGTACATGTTTGTATAGAAAATGGATGTAAGTTTTTAGAAAAACTTACTAAAACAACACACACACACACACAAACGGATATCAAGATCCTGTGTCTTTGTATGCCCACAACATCCAGCGTATAAAACAGTTAACAAACAAAAAGGTTTCATGACTCCAAAGCTGTCATTTTTGTTTCTCAGAAATGTGTTGAGCTGATCAAATATTTAACAACCTACAAGGACAAGGACAGCAAGTCATACCAGCATAGTCGCGTGTAAAGTAGAGTAGTATTTGTGTGTTAGTGACAGCTTGATGACAGTTGATCCAGCTCGGTGCGACATTCTTCCATCTTCATTAACAGGTCAGTCGTTAACGGGTGAACTTCACCATGGGTGAACTTTATGATCTGAAAGGCCTGTGAAAGAAGAGGAAAATATAACACATTCACTGAGGGTCTTAGCTGTTGGAACAACATGACACCAAACGTTCACCCCCTCACACCTGTTGGAATGTGTCCAAAGCATCATCGATATGTTCCAGGTAATGCTGCAACTTTCCAACTCTCACCAGCTGGACTCCATGGACTGGATGAGGATCAGGGTAGTATTGTCTTTACAACAGGCGAAAGAGAATTAAGAGAAAATCAGATTCTTTCAGCAGACAAAATTCTCACTCTCCTTCTTCCATCTCTGTGACAGACTGTGTACATGAACAATCCATGGGTAGATTTTCACCCAACTTTATTCGCTTTGACGATTAACCTTTGACTTGAGTGAAAGATGTCGACACAAATAAAAGGGCTACAGAGAAAAGATGAAGCTGAAACCAATGAAAATGTATTCTGCACATGAAAATTATGTCACAACATGATTCAAACACTTATTTTTGAGGTACAAAATACTTTGGTTCTATATGGGACAAGACATGACGTCACTGCACTGTGATGTCACACATTACTTTGTGAAATGTCATTTTAAAGCCTCAAGTTTTGCAGTTTGACCATCTTGTTTGAGGGCTAGATCCTACAGAGGTATAAGTCAAATAGGAGGTATGCTAATTTTCTCAAAGGCTTACAGACACACAAGGAGAGTCTCCACCTGCTGGCAATCGAAGTGCCTGAAACAGGTAATACGCTCTACTAATTCTTCATCATATGGAATGATTAGCATCTTGATAATGTTATTATGAAATGTCATTTTTAAAGTATAAACAATGCCAACAGTCCCTGACCCAAAAAAACCTGATGGCACATCTATGTAAATGGGTCTGCATTGATACTACATGTGTGCACACTTATAATACAAACACCATATAAAAACATAAACACACATGCTGTGAAATTCAAATACAAATACATGCATCACCCCTTTCATACAAATAAGTGGAACATTCCTGGTCCTATGAACATGAGTGCACAGCAGGGATCTTAAGAAGCAGCTTTGTTGTAGGTAAACACTGGAGTTATCAAATACTCATTTATCCAACTCAGCTTGGCATTTATCCTCTCTTCTTCCTCCCTGCTAATCTTCTCTCTAACTACTTCACCGCGTCTGCCCTGCTCCTACCTGTTTATGTTTGCATTTTTATTTGCCAGGCTAAACGCCAGGGATTAAAGTTGGCAATATCAGTCGATCAGTCGGGCAGGCATCGTCTCCTCCTTTCTCATTTCGCTTTACCTCTCTTGCCCTTTTAAGTCTTCCCTGCTTTTCCTGTTGCCTCTTATTAACACATATTTGTTTATTAATAGCATATAACTACTGTAAGATGGCATTAAATGCTTGTGACAAAGCACACACCAATTTCTATTTCTATTCTCTCACCTCATTGAAATGCAGTTACTCTCTCTGGCAAACACAAAGAGCTGTAAGTAAACACAGAGTATACATGAATACACACCAGCAGGGATGTCTGGGAACACATGAACACCAAGATAAGGTCAAATTGAATCCACTTCACCCTTCAAGTGTGCACATACAATAAGAGGGCTCTCAATCCAATAAACTATGAGTAGAGACTGCAGTGCATCTGTTATCAACACTCTAATTATTTTCTTCATGAACTAAAGACGGGGCAGCACCTTGTCAACATATGCATATTATATATTTGAATATGTACAAAGACCAAAGTCATATACCTACTGTTATTATCTAGTTTGACAGTCATTAGTGAAGAACAACAAAGACAAATCTATAGGAATTTGTGGTTCTGCATTTACTCCCGCTTCCCCCACAGTCCATAGAAATGCAGACTGGGTTAAGATACCGGAGACTCGAAATGACCGTATGTGTGAATGAATGGTTGTTTGTCTCTACTGGGTGGATGGAGGGGAAAAAAATGGCAACTTCCTGAAAACAAAAGGATTTTTGCTTTTTAATTGAAAAAGGTTTTCGGAATCAAGTGAAATCAAAGTTAATTCACTTGTAGTGATGAGTAATTTAAACGTCTGTAGTTTGGTTGATAATTTTCAGGCAGTTTTCTCTCAAAATGCAAGTAGCTCATTTGTTCATACCTTCAAGCCTAACTGATTTACTTACAGGCAGGCCAACCAGTTACAGAGGAGCGCCCTAATCCTGGTGGTTAAAATGGAATCATTAAACAGAAATTACAAACACTGAATCAACGACATGAATAATAACAAGTTACAATATTGATTTAATTATCAGGCCACTGATTTAAGTAGCTGCAACATGCAAGTACCCACATGAAGACCACACACCAATTATATTTCCTCTTTACACATAAAACTGCACACAGCCATTAAAATAATTTCATTAACTTGCTGTCTCCTGGCATCCTACCTCCTTTTTTCCCCAGAGAATTAAGTGAAGAGAAATACAGATAAGCCGTACGTAGCTATTTACAAAACCATAGCCCTGAGCTGTATGTGAGAGAGGTGGCATGAAGGAAAAATGAATAGTTGTGGAAAAGCTTAACATTTCCAGACAAATGCAGTGAAACTAATGAGGGCCTTGTTTGGAACAAAAGATCCACAGCCTGCTGTTTGTGAGGAGCAGACATGGATTATTTTACTATGTACAAAACCAAGGAAGGGGAACGAAAACAAGGAGAGATTAAAATTCTGCTTAATTGTATTTTGTTTTCTGTCAACTGCAAGTCTTCAGCTCAGCACCACCACAATTAAGCAAACACAATCACCATGCATACAATATGGTACATTTAAACAAGATATAAATCATTGCTGACCCTTCTTTGCAGAGATGTGTTGGTTTCAGTTCAATAAATTATGCTTGCTTACACTTGAGAAGAGTCTTAGAACCGCGAAGCAAATTCTCCACTTACTTCTAGCTAAGAATTGCTTTTCATTATGCCTCATCCCAGGTTTCAACCAAGGGTGGGTTGCCCCCATTTATATTACTGTACAAAAACCAAACCTGACATGTTCTGGATTAAACATAAAGTCAGACAAATAGAGCACAACAAAATGAATCCTTGCTGGTGCAAGAGAAACATATAAATTGAATCTGAAGAAAAAAAAAAATCCAAAGGTGTAACACTAAATCTTGAAGTCTCTGATCCACAGATTCTTAAACCACTGATCCACACACCTGAATTAGGATCCAGTAGACCTTAAGCATGTCTGTTCTAAAGTGTCTGTCTTTTTTAACACCCAAAAGTGCTATAATAACTCTTTGCAGTGCTTTTTTTATTATTATGTATTCATCATTTACATTTTGTAATGTTTTTGTACATTTAGGGACAATGTACAAAAACATGAGGCTCAGCAGAGCAGAGATGCCTGTACCAGATTCTGGCAACTGTAGCTAATTTCCATCTATAGTCCACAACACTCATTCAGTAGCAGCTTCCATATATACATTCATACATTCAGACATACATTCATTATTCCCACTTACATACAGAACTTAAAACAAAAAAAAAAAAAGTTCCAATCATAATAAATCCCATTTGAAGACAATTACACCATCACGACCGCTCCTCCCTTACAATTTTATCTGTCCTTTCTGTATATATTGTGTATGAGACTTAAAGGCATTGTGGGTTTTAGCCACGTCTCAGTAATGCATAATTAGTCTAAATTGAAGTTTAATAGAAGTTGTTGAAGTTGCTCAGGTTTGGAAATTACACTCATTATATTCAAATGACCACCAAAAATGCCCTTTGGCTTGGATGTTGGATCCCACAATACCCTTGCATGATTTACAGTCAGTTGTTTTTATTACCGTAATATTTTGTTCACTTGTCTCCCATTTTGCAAGTCTTACTGCTCTGTGTCTCTATGTGATATTTGAACTGATGCTATGCCTTAGTTCCTGGTGGCTTATCTGTCCACATCGAGCCTCGGATGTTACCACTGTCGCGCCGTGTCAGCCCTGCATGGTGTCACCCGGGGTTTGTGATTTGAGGCGTGATTAGCATCATCTAGTTTTTATGAATCCAGAGGAGACCAGACAGTGTTTGGATGAGAGATTGGAGCTGGGGAGGAAGTGACAAGTGGGTGTTATGGAGAGTGTGAGGACACACAGGTCACCTTGCGCACCACCTAAAGCATAACCTGCTTTATCACCTATTTCACTCTAAATGGGGCCATAATTTACAAAATGGACATCACTCTGTATTGAAGGGGACTTGAAACTAATGATTGAGATGATAAGCTCCAAAGGAAAATGTTTATTAATGCTATAAATCAAGAGAGAAGTAGACTCATTTTTTTGAACTAGGTTAGTCCCATTGAGATCAAGGATCTCTTTTACAAATGAAACCTCACCAGGACAGCAGCAGAACTGTTACAGTAAAAGGCAGAACAAAGAGACCAACAATATTAAAATGTACTCCTACAAAACACTTTCACACAGATGACCTGGACTCTCAAAACTTCCCCAGAGCTTTAACTTTTGTTTTGTCGTGTTAAAGATCAGTACATTATTCCAAGTATCAGATGCTGAAAACCTCGAAGCTTCATTTTAAACTTTATGAAAACCAAAAAAATAACTAAATACAAGTGACTGAGGGCACAAATACATGTGCCCTCAGCAATTCACTTTAGAGCAGAACACACTTTTGAGTAGAAGAGCCACAGTTTGTAAAGAATATCACATCAGCTCAAGCTGCAGTATTTAATTTTTGGAAAGGTTTAATCATTTTGTGAATTAATTTGACATTTATGTTTAAAGGTTACGGACTACACTTTTAAGAGATTGTGGGTTTTACATACTTCCACACTTGGCTTCCCTTTCCAGACCAGAAACTGTGTCCATTTTGTCTATGGCAGTGTCACTTTATCTTGTTTTGTCAGACATTTCCCAGAATTCCTGTTATCTCTCATCAGATAATGGAAACAACAGTGCTGGAATAAAACTGAGGATTCTGGGCACCAACCACGTACTGTGATGCCCCTGGTACATGGATGAAGGGCTTTCAAAGGAACGAAATGTCTCAAAAATACTTAGCATTTCATGTGGTGCCACCAGCAGGTTCACACAGCCGGACAGTGTGGCTGTACTTCAGTGGTCCCCTGAGGATACAGTTGATGCAAAAACCTCATGCAACAGACTTTTCTTTAAAACACTGAATAATCTTAGTCTTGGCTTGTTTATTCAGCAGGAATAACCAAAAAAAAAACAAAAAACATAAATCACTGATGCTGTACAGCTCTGGAAAACTTTCAGTCCCCTATAACACATATATATCTCCAGGATTTCATGAATACATTAACATACATTAACCCTTGTGTGTGAGCATAATTGTAGCTGTAAAACATGTGCAGCATGGCGTGTTCAGCCTGGCGGTGCAGGGAGAAGGTCCCTCTAAGTATCAGGAACTGAGTAGTGAAACTGACAAATAAAAGCAGCAGAGAGAGTGAAAGAAGAAAGGAATAAAGAATGAGAGGAAGGACAAGAGAAAGAGACAGAAAGAACTCCTGCAGCTATCTTTCTTCTTTCTGAAGAGCCCAGAGGAAGATAGCGGATGAATATGGAGGATCCTCCTCCCACTCTCTTACTTGTTTCTCCTCAACAATTTTCTCTACTTCTCTTTGATTTTTCCTTTATTTTTGTCTCCCCCATCACCAAGTTTCAGCTCAGTGCATTTCTCCACATTTATTTTTCTACATTTTCTTCATTTTACTCAGTATTTCACTTTTCACTGTTTTCCTGTTTAATACAACCTCCTTGAACTCTTACTTGAATCTCCTCTCCTCTCCTCTCCTCTCCTCTCCTCTCCTCTCCTCTCCTCTCCTCTCCTCTCCTCTCCTCTCCTCTCTGCCAGGTTGTTGACGACCATTCACCCCACTCTCCACTGCTCCTCCCTCATCCACCCTCAAAAATCTTTTTTTTTTTCTTTTATCTTTTCCTCACTCATCCTCCCTCGACTCCCCCTAAACCCTTACACACTTTCCTCACCTTGGTTTCGTCTCACTTTCCTTTTCCCTTTTTTCTCATTTTCTTTCAAGTGACACAAAACTCTCAACCCCCTTCTTATCATCACCATTTCTCTCTTTCTGTTGCTCTGTGGCTATTTAATTGTTGAAAAGCTGTGTTGCTGCTTCCCTTCTGCACATTTCTTGCCAGTACTTGTGTGTGTGTGTGCGCATGTGTGCGTGTGTGTTCTTGTACTTGTTGTAGAGTGAGGACCAAAAATGTATAAAACCTACAGAGTGAGGACATTTTGTCTGGTCCTCACTTTCTGTCACCCCTTAAAGGGCTTTTTCAAGGTTAAGACCTGGTTTTAGGGTTAGAGTTAGAATTGGGTTTAGGTTAGGGTTAGGGTTAAGCATCTAGTTGTGATGGTTAAGGTTAGGGTAAGGGGCTAGAGAATGTATTATGTCTATGAGGGTCCTCACTTTGATAGAAGCACAAACGTGTGCGTGTGTGTGTGTGTTCCTTGACCAACAGAGCTCTGCCTCTCACAGCAAATCCTTCCCCCTCTCCCTCAATTCTCCCTCAATTTTTCCTTGAGCATCACAATACATTTTAACAAAAAAACAGAACAATTATTAAGAAATTAGTAATAATTGTATGTCCGGTCAAGTTCAAAACAAATAACAACACATATCCATTTGAAGACATTTAACTCAGCAGATGCTCAAGAATAATAATTTAAGATGATGGGTTTCAATAAAATATACAGTTCTATAAATAATTATATTAATAATTACCTGTATACTGGAAGAGTCTTCTCTCCATATCTCAGAGCTTCCTCCCAGCGTTCCAGGTGAACACAGGCATCGAAAGCCATGTCTGTCATTCTGAGCTTGTAGAGATTTTCATCAGGTACGTCAACACTGACAGTTGATAATAAATGACTACAGCTTTTCAGCAGTGCTTCCCAATCTGGAGGTTCACTTAAGGAGGACCAACATACTGCACATATTGTTGCAAATGAAACCTATACAGTCAAGGCACTCTGTCTTTAGTGTTAAGGCAAAACCTTAACGCTAAAGGCACCTTTGCACAAATGTATCAGTATCCTTTCGCATTGAGACTATTTCATGAGCTAAACTGTGATGGTCTGCAGAATTATTGAAGGTTTTACACCTTTTTTACATTGAGTCAGTATTGGCCAAATGTACATACATTGAAGCTTAAGACATGTTTGATCTGCCGTTCCATGTCTGAGTTAACATTGAAAAGAAAAGAAACATTACTGAACCAACACTTTTATACAGAATCATAATACCAAAAATGACCCGGATTAGAATCAACTCAATTACAAAAAAAAAAAAAAAAAAAACAGAAAAATTGTCATGTTTAGAGGTATAGCACACCATTATTATAAACGATTATATACGGGTTATAAACAATAATATGCTGAAACTGTAAATTCCTCACTCAGTCAACAGCATCACAATCATAGGAAAATGTTTCTGCCAATGACAAAACAACCCTAGTCTAAAAGTAGACCATGGATTATGATACTTCAACTGGTGGATTCTGGATGTGAAGGATACTCAACTCTCCTTTGTGTTCTTCCAGTTTGGGAAGAGCCTCCTTCAACAGTCGCCATGTTGCTTCTTCACCAGACAGCATGAGCCCATCCTGGACAAAGAGGAAAGAAAACAAAGAAGAAACTTAAGCTGCTTTCAGAACTGAACTCCCGAGGTCCTGAACTTCTCTATTTGTGAAGGTTTGAAGGATCAAGCCAAGGCCTCGGGCCTTCGTTTGGAGATTCTCCTTTGTTTGTACATGTCTAACCCAGAAATTTTCCCCCGACATTCGTCATATATGAACCGCAAACTCAGGAGCAAATCTGGCCCCAAATCTCCAGAAAATGGCTTAACACAGACGTATAGTCACACAACAATACAAACACCGTTTGGTTTGATGTTGGCAGTCATTTGTCGTCATGACCACTTCAGATCACAGCCTGGAAAATCATCTGAAGATTAAAGAGAAAGAGGGAAGACTGCACATGTGTGTGAGTATAGAACAAAGGTGGACTGAATAAAGTGACTGTCCCGGAGAATCAAGTGAGTGCTCTCTTTTTTTCTTCTCTTAGTCACAGACAGGTACTGTTGTACTGAGTGTAATTGAGTGCAATATACAGAATATAGAGAACAAAGCAAGTGAATGAAGGCAGAGAAAAAAGAAAAAAAAAAACATGAGAGATATTCTGAGAGAGAGAGACAGTGAGATAGTGGAAGTAAAACTGGAGTGGAAGAAGATGGATGGAAAAGAAAACTGCAGAAGATAGACGGGATGATTTTTCTCATTTTCAGTACGCAGTCAGACAGGAAAAGAGCAGGAGAGAGAGAGGGGTGAAGAGGTGGAGCGTGACAGAGTGACAGAGAGGAAGAGGAGGCAAGGAGGTGATAAGGCCGACTGAGAGAGTGAAGGAGGGAAAGGAGGTAGAGTTGCAGAGTACACAGTAACATGTTATGCGCTGATACACTGTGTAAGCAACGGTGTCATGGAAGAGGTGTATGTGTTTGACCTTCTGGTTGAACAGTTTTAGGAAGGAAGGAAGGAAGGAAGGAAGGAAGGAAGGAAGAAAGGAAGGAGTGACTGAAGCCCTCATAACAAGATGAAGTGTCATGCACCATAAAAGCAAAGACGACATCCAGAAGTTATTGGGTAGAGTGGGTCATCTTCCAAACTACAGTTGGGGGGATCTGTTTTTGGCTCTTTCAGCTTGCAAATAAATGATAGGTGTGTGAAAAAAGGCCTGCATATACTGTAGATTCACTGTGTGCATCTAATTGTTCTTTGAGTGGTTGTCAAGACTAGGAAATCAGTATATAAATATGGAAGAGGACATGCAGCTATATTCACAGCTCCACAACAGACAGCAACTTCCACTGTTTTCTAGGTGGAACTTTGACCACAGAGCTGACAAAGGGGTTAGCACATATCAGTGATATTTTCTCATAGTGGACCTTGCTATTGCTAGCATTTCAACAGTTCCATTTCCACCAACCCTAACATTTAACACAACAGTCAATGGAATTTAAAGTATATAGGAACTTTACAGCAGTTTTCCATTTTGCAACATACCACTGAAATCCAAATGCTGGACTTTCATGTTTGTACAATGGTACTGTTTTGTTACAGCCAAATAAATCTGGTATTTCTTGAGGAAATTGAAATACTGAAACATAATATGGAGTTTTGTTGTTCTTCAGACACAACTGAGTTGGACACAGGAATATTTGATCATTGGTCATAGCTGGTTCATTATGTGCAATTTAAAATAATGAATTTAGGTTTTGAATTTTTGTGAATAAAAAACCAATTACGTTAATCTTACTTTATCTTTAGAGTTGCATCTCTGGCAGTGGCAGGTAAAATGATACTGCTCCTCCAGTTGTCTCTGTCGATCTTCAGTCAGAGACAAGGTCTCAATGTAGCTTATGGTGAGCTGGAAACAAACAATACATTGATCACCCACAACACTGAAACCCGTAAAATGTTGTGGCACATTGGTGAATTACTTTGGCCTGTTTTTAGAGCATTCATTCCAGACAATTTGATTTTAAAAACTGTAAAATGAATTTTCATCTGTTAACAGCCTGAATAAATAAAACATACAGAAGTCACAGTAGCAAAAACGGCACCAACATTTAATGCTGCTGCTTTACTTTTTATTTAAAAAAAAAAAGGCTTTTTTAATATTGTTTAACATGTGTAGTTACTAGTAGTAGTAACCTCATTTCCACATTTACTATAGCTCTGTTGAACCAACCATCCCACTAACTCTAGGTAGTGACGCTTTATGAACGTTTTAGTAATAAGATAACAGCCATTAGAGGAAAAAAATTAAGCACATCCTGCCAATTAATAATACAGATTTGTTGTTCTCGCAACCATCTGTCTCACCACACTGTCATTTAAATAACTTCTTACCCAGATCACTCTGAGCTAAATTCAATAGTAGCAGGATCTAAACCCTCAACTTGTCTCCTCAACCTCATGTCTACAACAATGTTTAAGGAAGTTCTATCTTTAATTAACAATTCCATATTGTATCAAATAAATCTATCTCTACTTACGGGCTATGTAGTGCAGTCTTTTAAAGTTGCCATAAATAAACCCCTACTCAAAAAACCCACTCTCAACCTGGATGTTCTGGCTGATTATTATCTGATATGTAACCTCCCTTTTATCTCTAAAATCTTTGAAAAAGCTGTAGCAAACTATTATGTGATTTAGAATAGAATAAGCTGGAACCAACCCCAGATGGTGATAGACCATGTCACACCCTAGATGAAATGATGAAGATAACTGTTATTAATGTCATAATTTTTGAAATGTTCCTGGTCTCTATGTTCTTCTCTTTCCGATGTCTATAAAATTTGATGTTTTGTTTGTTTCTGTACATATGACACTTACTGCACATCTGTTCGTTCAGGGAGAGGGTGACTTTTTCCTCACTTTACTGTATGTGAGGGTCTAAGGATAGAGGATGTCACTTGTTGTACAGACTGTAAAGCCCTTCGAGGCAAATTGTGTTTGTGATGTTGGGCTACATAAATAAAACTGACTTGACTTGACTTGATTTACATCAAAAGCACAACAAGCATTAAAGCTTCAACGTCTCCTTGCCTGCATTCTCTTGGGTCCAGAACTGCTTCGTCACAACTATTACGCATAGCATGTGTGTGGACATGTATATAAGTAATGTCATTTTGGCTCAGAGATACAAGTTGAATATGCAATCTTGTTTTTGTGCGGATGCATCACATCACATAGAGTCAGAGGGATGGTGAAGTATGGAAAACTGTAGAAATGTTTGAGTTGCACTGATATTTCACTTAGCCTTACTTATAATGTCCTTTAACACCATTAAATTCATTACACCATTAACATTTATTATCATCTCAGACAATAACTCCAGAGATGTGATGTACAGTACATGGCTTTTAATATGGCAAGCTTTAATAACACATCATTAAATGGCTCCTCCATCAATAACAATAGTGATTATAAAAAACATTCAGAACAATATTGCACATAAAAAACATGGACATAAAAGCAGAGGCTACTTCACAGTCATTAAAAACTGTTGCTATTACTGTTGTGAAAATGCAGAGTGAGCAGTTTCTTTTTTTTTCACAATCATACCTCCTCCTTAGGTTTGATATCTTGAACAGCTCTGAGCTGCAGGTTTGTTCCCTCAAACACCATCACACAGTTGGGCCTGCATTCATGGTTTAACAGAGAGAGACTGGGAGAAAGAGAAAGAAACAGGAAGGAAGAAGAAGAAGAGGAGGAAGCAGAAGGAAAAGAAAATGATCATTCATGAAACTATGAATTCTGCAGATCTGTGTATGCAACTCCTTAAACCATGCAGACTGCCAGATATTTAGCAAACTGGGGAGGGCAGCATATTTTTGTCACAACTGATCAATAATTTCATAATAATTTTTCAACATAATGTAAATCAAGTGTTCCGAGAGAGGTACTTGCATAACAAAACTGTCAACAATATGAATACATGGCTTTTTCGTTTTTAAAGCAGATGTGAATGTCACAATGAATGAATAATTTAAGATAAAGTGCATAACCTTTGTTGATTTTTGCTGCTGTTGATGTTGATATTCTACTTCTGTTTAGTCACTGTGAACAAACACGATGTAACATTAACTGTGTGCTTCGTACTTAATCTGAAAATAGGCTCCGTCAATCAATACTATGAGACCTGGCGGTGGGAGTATTTGTGTGCATACAGCAGCAGTGCAGGGGCGGATGGAGCAAGAAGTGTTTATCCATCCAACTACAGTACTGAGCAACTGGATTTTTTGAGCTGTACAGTTCAATTCTGTAATGGTTTGTGGGCACTACTTTGTGTTTTTAGTCATTCAACCTGTTTGCAGCTGTCTTTTCACTTTAATAGCACAATGTTGCGGTTGTCTCCATCTGTCTTGACATAAAACAAATCTGTCGCCAGGCGACACGAGACCTGAACACCGTGATACGGAGAAACACAGAGTTGCTCGAATCCATTTGGCAGGGGTTTGAATGTAACAAACATTTGTTCATTTTTAAAAGTGATGTCCTCAAGTGATGTCCTCCAGTCACCTTAAAATGGAGTCATTTAAATTATGGGGGCTTGATTTTTGTCCCATATAGAAGACAGGTCCATATTATGTGACAGTGTGTAAAGAGATTTAGGTTCCCACAACATAAGGAATACCAGGTACACAAACACACACGCACACGTTCAAAGAAATCAGGAAACAAGAGGTACTCTGCCTCTTCCTGAATCATTACAGAGGCTCTTTATTTTTCTATATTCATAATCCTCCCACACACACATTAATTCAGTATCACCACAGGCTAAATAATTATCATACTGAAGCAACAACTCTTTAGTTAAAAAAAATAGGATTATGAACTTCATTAGTTCATTAGTATATAGTATCTATAGCAGTGGTCCTCAAACTTTTAATACCACTTAGTACCACCGGAGAAAATATTGCACTCTCAAAGTAACACCATTATTACCAACGTTAAAAATACAGTGGTGTAAAAAGGCCAAGCAAATCAGCTACAGACCTTTTACAGGAGGCAGATTTATTGCCTCCTAGAGCGAAAGATAGGTGACTCTGGATTCTGATCATATACCCTGGTATATACATTAGAACTGTATTTCTGATTTTCCTCCAAGTACCACCAGAGGAAGCTCGAGTACCACTGGTGGTACACGTACCACAGTGTGAGAACCATGGATTATAGCGTACAGCTGCGATGACTTTAAATGTGTTCTATTTTTAATGCAGTATGAAAAGACTGCATGCCTTAAATACATTGCTCACGCTACATTATTTATGTACAGACTGATACTAACCTACTGTATGTTTAGACAGAAAAGCACTGGGTTAGGGCTAGAAAAAAAAAAGATGATGATTTTATAGTGTCAACATCCTCTCCATGAAAACTCACCTGAATGATGTGGTAATTCACACTCACCCATCAACAACCCCTCAACTTCATGTTAAGGATATTGACTGAAATACAAAAAAACTACTGTTGTAGTTTGCAGAAACGTAAGCCTGAACTTGCTGTGCATCTTTCCCACACTGATGTATCTTTTTCATGTTGAAGCATTTTAAAAACCTTTCTGACCCACAAAAACACATTTGTCGCTGTACACATGGCTAAGGAAAAATACTGAAGAGGTTCATCAGTTTTTATGACCTCTGCTTTAATGATGCTGTTGTTAATCATATTCATGGAGCAAAACAATGGGTGATAGAGATGAAGCCTCTCGCTTTCTGTGCGTGTGTGCGTGTTTGTGTGTTGGGCTTTTGTAAAACCATCAGTTCCCCACCCCCGTGTTTTTTAGTGGAGATGCTACAGGTTGAATATCAACTTGAAATCAAACCCACAACACTGTGTTTTTATCGGATGCAAGAAGCTTGTTTGCATAATAATTAGGTTAATTAACTAAACTATGTCTCACATCAATAATATCTGGTCACTAAATGAGACTAACTGCTGCTGGATAAGGCAGGTCAAGAGTGAAATATCAGGATGTAAACAGCACTACTGAGCTTAAATTTATCTCATATCCAATGAAAGGAAGCTTAAATAATATCCTCTTTTTCTGAGTGCATAAACAATATATAGTAATATATCAGTTGTAGCTGAAATCAGTACAGTCACGAGAAAAATACACTAGCTGACTGTTGCAAGTACTTGGCTGCGGATGCAAATGGGTTTTTGTAACAATGAGGAGAGATGTAAAGGGGAAGAGTTCAAGTGAGTGACTAAAGATGAGTGTTTTGAATCAAAGAGACAGAAAGACACAGAAGGACAAGACAGAGGAAGAAACAGAAAAGGATGAGGAGGGAAAAGGACATGAAAAAAATGGGACAGAAAAAGACAAAAAGTATGACATAGAGAAAAAAAAAGAGAACAGACAGAAAAACAGAGGGAAGAGTTACAAAAAGGCAGAGAAGAGTATGGGATAAAGAAAGAGAAGGATGAGACGGGGAAGGCAGAAAGAAAGAAAGAACAACGAGGTAGAGAAAGACAAAGAGGAGGATGAGATGGCGGCAAAAAGAGAGGATGGGACTGATGAAAGGATGAGACAGAGGGGGGGCTTTAAACATTGGTCAAATGAGGAAAAGATGTGATTTGATATGAAGGAGGGAGGGAGAAAGACGAATGTCTCCTGGGGTGAGATGGAGGTGTAGCCTCGCCACAGAAACCCTGTCTGTTTAGCAAACCTATGGTTGCTAGGCAACCCAAAATATGAATAGGCAGGGGACCATCCTGTGAACAGCCCCATCATTTATGGATGAGTTACGACACAAATCGATCGCACTCCCTCAAACACCTACACATGCACTAACACAGACAAGCATGGCTTTATCAGGCTTTGGTAAAACCTCTGTGGCCATCTGACATCTCAGCACCAGCCAGATTAACTGGCCAGGGTACCGGCACAAAATGTGTGTGTATGTATGTGTGTGAGACAGAGAGACACTAACTAACATGTGCAACAACCAGACCAAATCCTACCCCTCACTCAGATTTAGTGGTGAGATTACTGTGTTCACCGCCTTGTCCCCTCTAGATGCTTTCACATCTGCACTGAAGTCGTGAAATTGTCTAGATGGCCTCCATGTGAGAGGGCAACTATCCACAAAAGTTGCTCCAGGCATTTCTCCTGCCAGGTCCATGGTCAAATCACCAATGCCCAAGTGAACTCAAAGCTCCATTCTCATTCTCATACTGTTGTGAAGGACGGACAATCTCCATGTTCATCACATGCAAAAGACAAACTCCAAAAAAAATGCCAGGACCCAATCAGACATTTTCTAGAGGTCAATTCTAAAAAATGGCTTACGTGTATTTAAATTCTGCCAGACGAACCAAACATATTTCTTGTTCTCACTCTCCTTCTCTCTCACTCACGTACCATTTACAACTTCTGTCAACATTCTTTGTCAGGCTTTTGCTTCACAACCAAAATTTACACCTCCCTTCTTCCCTTTACTTCAAAGAACTGCCAAGAAAATAGGAAGGGGAGTATTTGGGTGGGTGTTTCAAACCTAACTAGGTGAAGGATGGGTATGAGGTTGGTTGGGATGCAAAATGTAAATGCTCCACAGCTGCATTTATATTTTGTGGCATTTGACAGACAGGATACAATAAACAAAAAAATATGAATGATCCTTTGTATGTTTGGATGTTTCACGCTTTGTCCTTTGTGTGTGTGTGTGCTTGTGTGTTACCTTGGATACAGCCCAACTCCAATCTCTTGCAGCTCTCCATCACAGATGGTAAAACAATTACATGTAACCTAAAAAAGAAAAAAAGATAAGGTTAAAAAAAAGTGTGTGTGTGTGTAATTGAAACAAAACAGCAACAGCTTTGAGGCAAAGAACAACAGGTTGTGTAAAAAAACTTTTTGTTTCTGTATATATAGTCAGTTTACAAAATCTGTAAGTAATGTATACAGTCCTGACAGTGAACGGTTGTTGGTCTCTGTATGTCTATTTTTGGTGTACCTCGCCTTTCACCCTATGTCAGCCAGCAAACCCAAAGTGGAGGATAAAGCAATTAAAAATGGATGGATGGGCGATAGTAAAGTCACTTTCAATATATGTTTCTAATACTATAGCTTTTGTTTCCCTGATGATCCGTGAACACTTCAGGTAGAGCTTTAGGTGTAAATTAGATAAGATTGAGAAAGGTTTTAATAAAAGATATTACATTTTAAAACTCTAGTGTCAAATGAGTTTACACAATGCCGATTAAGCTTCACAGGACTCTCTTTGTGTTTCTCAATGTAGCGGTGTTTAGATCTTGAGTTACTCAGTGACATTCCCGCACGCATCACAGACAGGTAACAATAAAGCGAGACAACCGCAAACAGGTTAGATTATGAGTGAAAACACAAAGACATGAAAAAACGTTTCGGAAGCAAATTCTCGTTTAAAAAACCTGGAGGCAACAGAGGGACAGTATCATCTGAGGTGAGTCACAGAGAGATGTTTCCCACCCAGGACTAAAACTCATCAAAATGATTCGACTTGTATCTGCACTTGTGTTAAACACAATAAAAGTCTGTCCTCATAGGAAGTGGCAGTTTTTACTAAACTCATTCACTGAGAAGCTGAGCGGGAAATGTCATTACACAAAGACAATGAATCACCGCTTCTCTCTCTCCCACACACTTTCGCACACTTCATTGTTATTCAGTTGCTCTCACAGACATCCATCATCTGCACTGTAAAACATGCATTAAAGTGCAGGAGACAGACGCATCATACAATATAGTGATATGTTGAAAATTAATACATCGAGATAGAGTAACAGTTACGTTGTTTAATGTGATAAAAAAAAGCATTTATCAGCCTTGGCAAAAACTCTGTTAACTCTTTAAACACTGTTAAGAGCAATTTGTTATCAGAGACAAATGATAAACAAGTGTGTCAGAATAAGTCTTGTAAAATTTAATGCTTCATGAGAGGCCTACTGGTAAACATTTTACAATTTTACACAAAGAGAAAAGCAGAAAAACCTAACACGAGTCGTAGGACTGCATAACAATAACACTTTGAGATCTAACATATAAAATTACTTTTTAACTCAAATTTTAAAAAGTTTATCAAGGAAAAAATTTATATTTATTATCTGACATTTATTGGAATATTAATGGTTATCAAATGATGTGACATTTTCTATCATATGAACCTTTTTGGTCATATCCCTCATGACTACTGTAATGATGACCTGTAAAATTGCTTCTGAAATAGCCTTAAATAATTGGTCACGGTAGTTTATGACTAATTCTTTTTTGCCAAATTTGGTAGGCTGTTGTAGGTGAGGAAAGTGTTTCCTGTAGGCAACAGTTTTTTGTATAAAGTCAATAAAATGGACAGAGCCTTTCAAAGATGAAGAGAATGCTTTAGGCCTTCTGTCTCATATGAAATGACGGAAAGGGCTTGGGAAAGAGGACTCTCATCTCAAAATGTTGGTATTTAACACCTGGGACATGAGACTCACCAATCAACTCTGTAGGCATCACCATTCAGTGACTCCTGAATCTGTACACTGGGCCCACAAATTTCAGTGTATTAGGAAAACTCAGAATTGACTGATGACAGCAGGAATGCAGAGATGACAGTGCTGAGAGGACAGATATTTGGGGTAAATGAAGACAACGACAAAACAAACACTGGTAGGAAACTTATGTTAGCACACACTCAAACGCATCACCTCTCTCAGGGGATAACAAGCACATCCTCACAGCTGGCTGGTGGACGCCTTTTCAAATGCACACCCAAATGACTTTTATGAATCAATACCTGTGTGTTTCATCTAACTTTTCCTGACCCCCTGCCCTCCCTTTCGTCCTGGGTCTTTCTACCCCCATCTTTTCTTTCAGGCTCTACATGAACTGAGTCTGATTCCATCCACCATCTTTTTCCAAAATGATAAATGTGAAGTGGACCGACAGCTTCCCAGCACTGAACACGAACTGGTACTGAACAGTAAGTGGTTCATATTAAACAGTGGTCATGTACAAGTCAAATGTTTGGTACATCTGATTTACACATCCTTTTGATGTAATGTAGTGTTTTGCATTACCTTTCTACTATGTCTATCCTGTACATGATATTTTAACCTCAGTGTGGCGTCCTTGTAAATAAATGGTTAGTTAAAAAAATTACATAATAAATGATGCATGTTAAAGGTATAGGCACTCTACATATGCCTGATGTTTATCGTTTTCTTTCAATGGCTGCGAGAAAATCTGTATAGTCCTGCAAACAAACCCTGACCAATTATGATAGCAAACTTGAAAGAGAACAAAATGAGAAGAACCTTGGTTTGAATACCAATGAAGTCTAGGACTCAAATGAATATTATTCAACCATTATTGACGTGGAGAAAGGAAAATTTCATACTGAAAATCCTCAGCAGCAGAGGATGTAGTGAGATTAAACATTTCACTTTTTTACTTTAACCTCCTTGCCTACTGTGTATCTGTTCTTTGCACCAAGTGAATCCTTCTAAAAAGGAAGAGACCACTTAGTCTCCATGAACTAAATGTCTGCTTTGGAGAAGTTACGACTTCATTACAGAACAGCACAGTTGGACGTACAAATGAATCCATCAGTCACCATGGTGATGCCGTTCCTTCCTAAGAGCCTCCTTAAGTTACACTGAGTATTTATAACCTCCCTACTGACAAAGAGATCACCAATTTAAGTATTAGTTAATGTAAAGTAGCACAGTCACAGCTAGCCCGCTAATGGAATATTTCAAGCATCGCCTAATCCTGTTCATGAAAGAGGGCATGATAAAAAAGGCAGATGAGTGCAGCATCAGTAGTAATGCAGCCATTGTGCTGGTGGTGAAAGGGAGCTGAAATACAAGGATATGTCTGAGTATGTGGCTGACACACGGGGTAAGGACATAAATAATGAGATCCCAAATACAAAATGCCAAAATGAATTTTGCACAAAAGGGGGTTGGTTTCAAATTAAAGACAGGCCGAGAAGTTTAATTCCTTTATGTTGAATGAAGCCAGCTGAGGTTCAGGGTGTCTTCTGCTGGAGAATTACATACATTTTTCTGCCATTTATTCACAGTACTGTCCGATGGTTGTATGTGGATGAAAGGTAAGAGGAAATGTTACAGAAAATGAGTGGACGGTGTGAGCAGCACTGAAGTGGAAAATGAAAATGAGATCAAAAGCACACAACGCCTTCTTCTAATGGTGAGTTTGGTAGCTAATGGTAAATTTTAGACTTAAAAAACGAAATGTTGTGAAATGGGTCAAAACAATTTCTGATTCATTTAAGCAGATAGCTGATACTGATGTTTGATTTTTGTTTTTCTTTTGTGGCAGGGACACTTGATAAAATACAAAATAACATAACAAAATAATATAACAGTTCTAAAGTCGTTCAGCCCCTCACACTAGGTTTCCATTCAAAAATGTGCATATACAGTATGTCTGTTTCCATCCAAAGCTATTACTGGATTTTAGTTCATCGAGATAAGAAGTAGATTCAGCCAAATTTAAAACCATAATAATAAGCATCAATAGCAGTTAATATAAAGTGCTCTGACGATGCTTCCATCAGTCACTGTAGTAATGTCTTCTTCTTGCACACTTCTCCAGTACAGCAAAATGCAGAGGCAGAAGGGACATTTCAGTCACATAACTTCTACACATTCTCTTTTCGTCATTACATCTGTTTTTATTGCACTTCCCATTAACCTTTTAACAACATGACAACTTCCATCTTGCTCAAGTGTAAAATCTTAATGTGATATTTAAAGACTTTCTGGATTTTCTGTGATTCCATTCAGGTGTTCTTATGCAAAAAAAAAATGCGCAAATGGCCTGACAGAAACCCACCTTGAGTCCGTGTCTCTATCATTTGTCTTTTCAACACTGATAACTCAGCTATGAATGTGTGTAGACCCTGTCTCTGATACTAACAGAGACAGGGTCTAAAAATGTCATTATCAGAAAAACATCTTAGTTTTAGAAATGATTAAACCAAAACCATCAAGAAGAGTGAACCAGACATAGCGCTTTTAATCTGTTTGAAATATAATCTGACTGTGTTGTGTGGACATTAAGTATTCATACAGGGAGGGGCACATCAAAACGATTCCAGTGACATTTTGGAAACATATAGGAGCCACACATTTCAAAAGGATGGGTGGGGATTGAGACGGCAGGGAGAGGGAGGTCCTGTCATCTCATACTGGAGCTACTGATTTGGTTAATTTTGTCCCGTCATGTCAGTGCAAAAAAAAAAAACTTGTGACTGGATGGTTTATGTCTTTAATGTTCCTGGAACCTCTTCAATTACTGTCAATCTGCTGAAATCTACAAAGGCTATCAGACACAGTCAAAGGCCTCATCTGTGTTGTGCTGTGTGTGCGTGTGTGCGTGTGCACATGATATGAATGCAGTATTAATGCTTTGATAAAGTATTTATGAGCCAATCATGGTTCTTTCATCTCTCAACAGACAGGCAGACAAACAGAACGAGCAAGGGAATATGAACAAAATAATGAGGCTAAACATCAACTCTTTACCCATGTGCACTACACAGTTACATTCACACACTTAAGTTAATTATTAATAATATCTCTCTCAATCTCTGCTGAAATCACTATATATTATATTATATTACTGTTACAGTAAACATTTCTTATTGCCAAAATGCGCACATTAACAGCAGTAATACAATATTTTAGATGAAAAATTATATGTGCATAACATTGTCCAAAATGTCTAATGCTGAAGCATTAAGATTGTCCTTGAAATGAGATAAGGGGCCGAGCCCAAAGCCTGATTGACACACCTGAATTCAATACTTACCAGGTGTGACCATATACTTTTGTCCATATAGAGTATCTATTTGTGATTCTTGTGCCAGTTATTGTGACTGCGCTTTGACTTGCAAAATTACTATGGAGTCAAGATTCAAGATTTTTCTTAGCATGAACACAAAAAATCTAATTCTACTTTATATTCTAGCGGAATGATGAGAACTTAAGGATATGAATTGCTTCCAGTATGTATAATTAAAACAAGCTCTCTGATTTGTCTTTGCTCCATATAACAAAAAAAAAAATCATTAAAAGTGAATAATTTTGGTTTGTGGACAAAACAGGAATATGAGGACATTATCATCATTTTTAGATTTGGGAAACACAGATCAAGATTTTCTGGCCCAAACAACTAATTGATTAATCAAGAAAATATTTGTTTGTGGCAGGCCTACCATACCGTGTCTACAGAAACTAGAGCCAATGCACTACTGTGTCACAGCATAGACACCTCTAACTAAACAGTTACGGCAACATGCAAGACATGCATGAGGTTTAATGGTACGTCACACAAACGTTTGCCTTCCACCACGCTCTCTTCCTAAAGCCAAGAGCAGAATTTTGTCAGCATGCTGGTGGAATGTATATAGAAAGTATACAACAGAAACTGCTTTTCCCAGAAATTTCTCCAGCAGTCACTGGAGGCAGAGCAATGACGTTGCTGAGCTGAATCATTTCAAGGCTGAACTCAACACATAAGAATGATTCTTTCCCTGTTGCTTAGCAAAGGAGAGGCCTGTCTGTGATGTGGATGAAATCCTCCTGAGGCTCGATCCAGCCCAGAGGCATGATCCTGATTTACATTGCCTACTCTGAAGTAAGTGTAGTTTTCTTTTTTGCTGCAGGTTTTCTTCTTAACATTGAAAGTAAAGGAATAAAAGAATGTTTTTTTTCCTACTATGGCCAGAGTACAATGTTTAGTACTTATTTGTGTAATGATTGCTGAGCAGTTTATATGGCATAATATGGCTTGTGAGTTTTCTGATGGCAGTGTTTGGTTTTGAGTACAGATAAAATAGTTTGAATGCTTGATTTTTGAATGCTTGAAAGCTTGATTTTATAGGACAAGTCAAAGGTTTTGTGAGTGTAGCTTGAATTCTGGATTTTGTGCTGTGCTGAGAAAGGGAAACCAAACACAATGAATTTTATTTTGCCATTCATTCACTGATTTAAATGCAGGGGGGAAATTTTTATTTCAATGAGCCACTGCTCTACGTATAAAACTCCCTGTGGACTGAGCACTACACCCCCCCCCCCCCACTTTATATGCAGGAATAAAAAACTGTGTTGTTGTGTGCTGATGACACAACTCCTCAGGAACACTAAGCTGACAACCAAGGAAAACACTGTATGTGTCCTGAAATTCTGTGGACGGAAAGCTGCAATAAAAAAAAAAATTACTTTAGTTACAGTGCAATACGGAGGTCAAGCCCAACTAAATCAGTGATGACTAGAAAGCTGACACCTGCACCTGACTTTATTACCATCACTACTATTCTGAGCTTGAGCAAATGTATTTGTTTTTCAGTGGCTGTGCGATACCAAAAAAATGGCAGGCACTATTTCTGCCATCTGCTTATTCTTTTTAAAATAATTCTGAGTCATCCCCTAAAGTTCATTCCTCATTTTTTTATCCTTGGATTTCTATTCATCTCTTGATTGTTGGGTTAGTTTAAATTCGGGATTCTGGTGCATAAACAATTACACAATATTTACAAAACAGCAACAACCACAGCAACAAACCTGACAACACAATGAGAGGAATATAAAGGAAATCACTGAAGTGATTATGGCCTATACAGTAGCTGCAGCTCATGTAGTATAAATGCTCCTTATTTACAGATTACAACGAAGATCCATTTGTTGTGACTTGATGTCTTTGATGTCATTGTCTCTGATAATTTTGTACAGTGAAAAGACAGAAATGATGCAAAAAAGCAATTTTTACATAAAATAGGAAGACAAGTAATAGGGGAAACAGGAAAATAAAAGGTAATGGAATATTAACCTAGCTGACTGTGTGAGGGCAGCTTCAATCAGAAGGAAGCATTGTTTTCAGAGCAGAACTCTTTGTAGAAAATCAGTTTTTACTGCTTGACTGCTCTCCTGTAGAACAAATTAAAAGGTGTTTCACAGAGGAATAGCTCTTCCTTTCTTTTTCACTGTGTCATTTGCTGAACCCACAACTTCCCTCTCACACTAGCTCACACTTGTCATCTACTATAACCTTGGATCAATGTAAAGGTGATCACAAGTTACTGAGCATCAGGCTTAGGTAAGGTTGAAACACCAAAACTATCATGCTGGTTGGGCTTGGGTCAGTTCATTTAGCTCAGTTGGGTTTGAACAGAAGAGTATCACTGAAGCTCCAGTTACAATTGAAACCAGTGTCAAGTATGAAAGGGTAAAATAATGTAGATATGTCAAGATAATATGTGTCATTAACTGATTGATTTTAATTCATGAACAGCAGCGTTCTGACAACATTAATCCACATTTAAATCCAAGAGTTGTGTTACTGAAACTTCATCTTAAAAAAAATCTTAAAAATTTTTCTTACCTTTCTTTATTCTTTGGCTGAAAATTGCACTTCCATACAACATCGTTACATATTTGAACACAAACATCAGACCATGCTAGAAAAATTAGATGAGTTTAGATGTCTAAAATAATAATAAAAAATAATAAAATGTGTAAATGGCGCTGCTATATTACATGAATTTTAGTTGTAAAACAAAATACTTATTGCTCCACAGAAATCTGGCAGTAAACGGGAAATCAACAAACTATTTCTGCTGCATGTTTGATTGACACATGCGGCCTCAGGAGAAATGACTCATAAGAAATATGTCAGCAGTGTAGTAGGATTCACGTTGCATACATTAGATAGCGAGCCTAAAGGCATACAAATAGTCTGGACATGTTTTTTAGGGGGGGGCCTGTTAGAAGTGTGACAATTGCAAAGTAACTTGTGATTCTCCCCTCTGCATTTTCAGCACTGCTAAGTCTATTCAGTGCCACTCGAGCAAATGTGGATCGCATCCAAATCAAACTCTTTTATGTGGGCTTTTACAGCTTTTATCATGCCAGAGCACTGTGTCACTTATCTTGACATAGTTCACTGGTACACCTTCAAAGCCAAAAGTTAAAACTTTTGCACATTGTATTTGTATCAGTCACCATCTTGTAACCACTCAGCTACAGTAAGTGGTCTAATGAGGTATCTGTCTCTGAGAGCAATGGTCAACAGTTCAGAGTAGACACTGTAGATGTCCTGGCTAAGACTTGAGTTTTCCATATGCTGGTGACAACATGAGACACAAAAAAGTGAGTTGTAGCTAAGAGATGACATCTACCACCAGACCGTATTTGAGGTTTTTGGCTAATCTCTAATATATGTGCAAATACAGTCATTACAGATAAATTAAAAAGCTGATAGCTGATGCACGTCATTCAACAGGTTACACCACTTTTACTATCTCATACATGCGGCCAAACGTGATTGGTTGAGCCAAAAATGTGACCCAAAAGGCGTCTATAGCTCTAAAGTCTCCAGGGCAACCACAGTATCCAAAGTAAAGGATTTACATTGAAGCTGCTGTCAGTGGTGTAGACTTTAGTCTAACTTCCTGCCATTTGCTGCTGTTAATTGTACTGCATCCTCCCTATATCACCTAATGCTTGTTATGGGTGAGTAGGGGCAATTATTGTCAGACAAACAGCCTAAACTCATGAGCACAGAGCGCTGCTTCTCTGGGGAGTTCTGAAAAAAAGAAGCTTTTCTGTTTTTATGTTAAAAAAAAAAAAAAAAAAAAAAGAAAACAACAGATGTGATGTCATAGTTCTGAAATGGTGAATCAATTATGATACATGAACCTTTGAATATAAACAAAAATGAGGCAAACAATGGCATCACTGTATTCTTGTGATGTCTCTGGTGTAAAGACTAATGATGAAACTATGTCGTGGTCGTGCTGGAGTGAAACCTATACTGTAAATACTAACGTCAGATTTAACAGGAAATTTAGAGTTAAGCTAACTCAGTTTTTAACAGCTTGTTATGAACACTTGTTTTACACAAGTTGCTTGTACTTTAGGGTCGGAAAAGGAGTAACGTTTAGGGGTAACGTTCGCTCAAGTTTTATATCTCCAATGCAAACTTTAAGCTCCTGTTGCAAACTTTATTAATCTTCCTCGTTTTTCAGTGAATTTTCGCCATTCCCCGGCCAAAGACATCGGCAGCTCGGGAAGTTTACAGTGAGGCGTAAATACTGACATTTTACATATCTTGTAATGCATTTATCAGAGGGTAGAGCCAGGATATCCAAATATTAATACTGGGAATTGTATTTTTGGTTTGGGATAAATAATATGCTGTTTATTATTTAAGATTGCTGTTATATGCAGTATATGAGTTTACATGTTTGTGTTTTTAAATTAACTGTTGACATTCTTAACTACCCTCTATCCAGAACCAAACATAAGGTCACCAGTCCATGAATTCCATAGTCCCAGTGACCACAGGTATTTTCACTTTTTGTCTACACAGCAAACAATGAATCTCTTAGCATTTGTATTTATTTCATGCACTGTGGTAAAATGTTTACTCTTACACCAAGACAAGTGGATTACAACAAAAGCAAATCAGTTTGAAAATAAATAAATAAATAAATAAAAGATATGCATTCATTCTGATCTTTTGGTCGTGAAATTTAGTGCACATTTTAGTACATGTAAGTATTGTTAAGTGTATACTTAAGTATAAGTATGAATATTAAATTCACTGTCACATATTTCAAAACAAAAATGTGGTGTTTAAATGTACTCTCGCCAGATAATCACAATTTTGTCATTAAGAAAATGTGGTAAACCAAATGTTTTGATCATTTTTGCTTGTTTAACGGCATGCGTTGTAAAAAAGTATATCCTCTTTCTTTCCAGATTTACCAAGATCAAAAACTTCCAATGCAGTGGACCTGTAAGTACTGCACATTTTGTGCTGAGAAGAGAGGCTATTTACTTAAGCATTATCGCTTAAAACATGGGTGCCAAACTCGAATGTCACTACTCCCTTGCCTTCATAAGGGGTGTCTATGCTCAATCTAAAAAAAGAGGCTAGGATAACATGGCCAGAAAAGAATAAAGCAAATGATGTGCACAATATACATTATGTTTTGACAACTTAAAATATGTATCTAATGTAGCACAAATTTTAATGTTTGTCCATGACCATAGTATGGGCTGTATACCGATAGCTACCCCTTTCTCTCACATACAAGTGGACACACACACTTAGCCATGCCATAATTATTATTAAATACTGTGAGTTAGATTTTTGGTCATACAGCCCAGCACTAGGTAGATGTGATGTTATTCTGTTGTGATATGATAGATGTGAAATGAGATAATATTCAAGTTTTGATCAGAAATATGCTGATTTGGCTTGGGTCTTGCTGTTCACAAGGGCCAGCTGCTTAATTGTTGAATGTTGTGAAGGTCGGCAAGATATATTGTCTAATATAATGTTGTCATTGTTGTTTTAAAAATATGTATTGTCAAGACGTTTTTATATGTTCAGTAGTACAACATACACATACGCAGTGGTCTACATTAACACCCGCCGACCCGCCAAATGCGGGTGAAAATTCATTATGGCGTGTATTAAAAAAAATTCACTAGCCACTGATAAATGAGTAACTTTACCATCTATTTCGCTGGACGCGTGAGCACAGTTTCTATGGGAACGCATCCGTCGAGGCTGCCGTACTAGGGGAGTGGGCGTGGGTCACTCTTGGGTTGGAAAAACGATACAGCAAATACAGACACAAACACAAGCAAGATGTGGCGATGGTTGGGACAGCCGGCCGTCAAGAGAAAGGCTATTCCTACCAAAGAGGTAGGGGAGGAGGTGGATATTGGACCTCGCGAAACAAAAAAAAAAGGAAATTTAACTGTAAATGGCTAACTGGTCGTGAGTGGCTCGTGTATGATCACGAAAACAGCATAATGTTCTGTCAGGATTGCCGAATGTATGCTAAAGAAAAACACAAAACGAATCATTTCGTGGTAGGAACTAATCATTTCAAAGTAGAGGCAATAAAGGATCATGAGAGTGCCTGAAGTCATCAGGAGAGCCTGAGGACGACTGAGACTTCGACCCACGCAAAGCCATAGAAATCTGGCATGGTGACAGCGTGCGCACACGCCGGCCACACTTTGAGAGAAAAGGGAAAAATGGAACTGATTTAGATGGGGGCTCTGAGTCAGAGTCAGAGACAGTTCAGAGCGCTCTGACGATGTTTAACCTTTACATACTGTTCATATTCAAGCATTTCACAGTATCCCGCACAGAATCAGTCTCTCTGTACATAATTTTGTGTGTAATTTTGTGCATTGTCTGCACTAAAACATGTTTAGAAAGTTGTAAAATATTTAAATTTTTGAATATTCAGGGTCACATTAAGATAAATCGTCAAATTTCTAGCTAAAATGAAAAGTTTTAATGTTTTCTTTTTTATTTTTATGTACAAAAATTGGGTCAAATTAGACTTTGAATAGTATGTGAGGGTTAATGAGTAATGAAATGTTAGGATAATTTTTGTATGTACTATTTTATTGTAATTATTTTAATTGGATATGCATTCCCAACTTCACTGTAAGATTAATTTAAAGCTTTAGTTAATAAAATGATCAAATGAATTCAGTGACTCTCATAATCTGTCTTTTTTTGCACAGGAAAAAATGTGGCTAGTGGAAATTCTGATTGGCTGGTAACTTCAGAAACTTACCAGCCAGATCACTCTTTAGGTCTAATTATTACAGTACAATTTTTAGAAATTGATGTGTCTGCTTAGTGTTAATGTGTGGTTAGTGATTGTTGTAGGATTCTAGTTGTATCAAAATTAGAAGATTAGGTTAGAACAAATCTTTTACACTTAATAAAATTAAGTAACATGGGACAACTATGTTTAAGTACTGGATACTCACAATAAGAAAGTTACTTTAACTCTCCCATCTTAAGTTTACTCTACTTAATTTTTCTGAGGCAATGAGTTTGCATACTTTTTTTTAAGTAAAGCCAGCTTGTTCAATTTTACAGTGTATGAGGCTGTAAATGTGTCGTTATGAACGTCACTTGTTATTTATTGTTATTTGATTTTTCCTGTAAATGTCCTGTAAGTGTCCCTGGTGGATATAACAAACCTCAATCAAATCACCTCAGATTAGTTGACGAATTAGTTTTAAAGTGAGTTTATCATTTTATTAAATTCATTTAAAATTCAAGAATCATTTAGTTCATAGCAAAAAATAAACTCTAAATTGTGACTTTATGTCCACACTGTCTCTAGATACCAGGCAGACAGTCTGACGAATGCTTTGCACACACACACACACACAAAATCCCTAAGGCTGTAAAACTACAATTATCTTCCACTCTAGGATGACTGAAGGTCATAGGTCAAATGTTTCATCCAATTATCTGTGTATACCTCTCTGCATGTGTGTGTGTGTGTGTGTGTGTGTGTGTATGTGTGTAGGCATGTCTACCAATATCACACCAACACAACCTTGTGCATTTATATACTCCATGTGTGCTCCTGCATTTTTGAGTGGACCAGGCTGTAATGATAATGGCATTTTTATGGCAAAGATAGTGTTTAATCAATAGCCATCCTAATGACACCATATTACAGCTGTGTTTAAATGTGTGTGTGTGTGTGTGTGTCAGACATGGTTTGATGTTTTGTTTTTTGTTTTTTTTCAGTGTTCCATTTTCTAGGCTGGGAGATGTATTTTTACTATTACTTTTTACAAATTAAGAATGAGTGGGACTTGTTGCCATTCTGCATTACAATATCATGATAAAATATCATCATCATTAGGACTACCAGAAAATGACAGTCCATCAGTCACATTCTCGTCAATTCTAATGTTAATGCCTTGTTTATATATAAACAAACACTTAAATATGAGGACAAACAATAGGCCCTTTTCCACCATAGGAACTTTTCTCATTTATCCGAGTAATTAAAAAAACCTTGTTTCCACCGGAATTACCCGGGGGAAATATTACCCTGGTAAATGCTTTACCTGGGTATTTACTTGCGACCAGGGATTTTTCAGTTTACCAGGAACTTTGGAGGGGCGGCGCTGTGTGGAACACTGTTTCAGCTGTTTCAATGTTGCCAATGTAGCAACTTTGTCTCTATATTTATCAAGTTTTCAGACCATCAAGTGACTGTTTTTCAAAAGCAACAAATTTAGCACCTTCTTCTTCTGTTATTTGAGACTTTTGGAGACACTGACATGATAGCACGTATTGTTCCAAAGGTCATTGCAGTGGACGGAACGAACGAGCCAATAATTCCAATGCGGCGCAGCCTCTCATCCACATCAAGCACGATGCGAAGAGACTCATAAATTATGAGGAAGAGGGGAAAAATATCATGGCTGTCTGCGAGGAGAGTGAGTTTTTCCACACACTCACACGCTGCTGCTGCTGCTGTCGTCGTCTCTGGCTGATGCAGCTCACAGTGATGTCCGTAAACCCACCATCTCACTGAAGCACCTTTACAACCCCCCTCCACACATCTGTAATTGTTTTATAGTTTATTCGTTTAATAACATGAAATAGGTTTTGAGAAACAAACACAATCAAGCGATCCGCTGGCATGCTAAATGTTCTGACTGTACGTCATTAACAACACTCAAGAACTTTGAGGTGCAGTGAAAATGCGAACTACACAGATTACCAGGAACTTATTTACCCAGGTAAAAAGTTCTTGGTAATTTTGGTGGAAAAGGGGCTAATGCAGAATCATAGCTCCTTTTTTTGTTTGAGTAAGCAACTATTTTCCCACATAATTCCCAAATGTGTTTATTAAGTGAAGTATGGAGGAGAGACAGGGATGGAAACGGCAGCAACCAGACAAGATGGCCAACAACTGCTTTAAAGATATGATTTCATATTCCTAGCTTAATCTGAGTAAGTATGATTTCAAAACAGCCATATCTACCATGCCAACCACAAGGCAGAATAGTGAATATGCTCAATCCACAATCAGCTGTCAATAAATAAAACCCCTAACTGAACTGTGATCTGTTTTCTGTGGTAGATGTGAGGTGTTGTCACAACTGTCAGAAAGAGGTTGCTGAATGTTAACTGAAAATAAAGATTACTTTGGACTTATTTAAAAAGCCAATTTCCCACTACAGTAAATGATTTCCAAACTCACACAGTTCACGCTCAGTTCACTGTCATTGTCATTGCAGTCGTCGTGAGTTCCAACTACAAAGCTGAATGGTGACTAGGGGTCTCACCATGCTGTCATGCTCAACAGTGCTATTCATGCATACATCTCTGCCATGTATTTTGATGCTGTATATATCTTTCTCCTTTTCCTATGACGGACAAGTGTTATATTCGGAGTTTTGACCGAATGCCTTCACCCTGCTCTGGTCTCTATTAGGTGGAGTCGACTGGAGCTGGTGACGGCTGCTCCTAATGAGACAGAACCTCATTTCTGAGGTCCTGGTTAATGTTAGAGGTCAGATGTGAATTGTGGTTAGATTAAGATAAGTGTTAGGCATTGACTGGTTATGGTTAAGGTTAGGGATTAGGTTTTGATAAGGCTGACAAAATGAATTAACGTCAGTGCAGAGCCAAGGATAGCTGCACAAACCAGTGTGAGTGGGCTTGTGTACACTTGTCTACACTATGTGTAGAGATGTAATGTAATCTGGTTTTGATTTGAAAACCTGTGTTTGTTTCTCATTCCAATAAAGCAGCGCCTTGGGCCATGTACGTATATTTTCAGTTGGTGTGTGTATGATATAAAGTACTAGAGGGGGCAATGAAAATTAAGCTCATCCATCTTCTACAGCACACAAACATGTACATGCCCCCGCTGAACAACAGGATATGGAACCATGGACATAAATGCAGACTGACAATTGCATGTTAATAATATACAGTAATTAATGTGGTATTTAGGGTTGAAACAATTACTCAATTAAATCAATTATTATTTGATTACAGAAAAGTTGTCCCCGATTTTGATAATCAGGTTTCAGTGCTATTAAATCATTACATTTTGGTTTGTGGACAAAACAAGACATTTGAGAATAGGTTTGAGAAACACTGATAAACACTTTCTGACATTTTATGGAGCAAATAACTAATCTATTTATTAAGAAAATGTTTATCAGATCACTGATTATGAAATCAATCATTAGTTGCAGCTCTAGAGGTGTCAACAAATAAGTTTTCAAGAAAATTGTTAGAAGATGTTCTTGAGATGACATGTTGACAAGAATGAGACAGAGCTTAAACAGCAGAATTTCAACAAAGCTGGATCCTTTACATTTGTTTAATTAAAGAGCTGAAATAAATTCTGTTACTCATTCATTCTGTTTTATATGTAAACAAAGTCTTATTTACTACATTTACAATTTATTTAATAATTACAGTTATTTGTTTATCCCCATTTACTTATTAAAGTCAATAGAACAAATAACACCAATGGAACTAACATACTGATGTAAACCATGGGAGCGCAGGCGTCAGCAAAACAACAAACTAAGCAGTTAATTAGTGAAAGTCTACGTATGGTATTTATATCTCATGAACAGACCCTGAGCCAGAGGAGCAGAGAAAATAGTCTGGGTAGACTGAAAACATTACAAAAAGAAAACAAAGGGAGGGAAGGAGATAATGGGAGAGAACAGAGGGAAGCTTGACGTTGACCAAACTGAAAAGGAAAAAATAAAAGAAAACATGACTCCTGGATACATAAAGAGCAGCGGGCTGCAACTAATAACTACTTTCACTTAAGGCTGCAACAATTATATCAATTATTATTTGATTGCTAAATTAATCAGCATCTATTTTGATACTTGATTAATCAGTTTGAATGTTTTTTTTCAGCAATTAAAACAAGCTTTCTGTTTTTTTGGCTTCTTAAATGTGAATATTTTCTGATTTCTTTGCTCCATATAACAAAAAAAATTAAAATTAAAATGAAATAATTTTGGTTTGTGGACACAACAAGACATTCAGGTTTGGTAAACACATTTCTCAACAGTTTCTGACATTTTACTACATAACTGTAATTATTAAATAAATGATCAATGTAATAAATGAGAGGAGTACTCAATTAATCCAGAAAATCGATTATAAAAATGATCGTAGGTTGCAGCCCTACTTTCACAACTGGTTATTCTTTGAGATTATATTAGGGGTCAATTACTAATTAGATGATTGTCGCAGCCCCGAAGAGCAGTGCAGACAATCAACTGAACACAGATGTACAGTGTTAGAAACAATAGTAGAGGACAGTTGAGATACAAGCTTACCAGCAGCTTCATACACCAACATAGAAATATGTCTCACGCACGCACGCACGCACGCACACACACTGTTGGGAGGGTTAGCTTTTAAAGCTTTAACATTCAGTGTTCAGACAAATAACCCTTTAGTCTCAGGTTCCATGATTCCAACAGTATCCAAATGTAACAGCCAGACCAGCTCCCAAAAGACACACAGAGGAGAGTGATGACATTGTCTGCTCAAAACATCTTATACATTAATATCTTAAAAATGTGTTTCCTGACATCTTGTAAAGATGAAAGTCACACATCTACCATTCAAGTTATAGAGTACAGAGATTTTACAGTATAGACCTTCTAGGCTTATGAGCCCAGGATCAATCTGGGGATGAACATGTCTGTTTGTGTCGTGCAGTGTGCTGGAAGAAGATTTTTTCTGCTCAGTGGAGCTCACACACACCAGCTGTACATGGCACCGAGGAAGCAGCACTGGCTCACGCTGTCACCAGGAATGTTGGGTAAGTGGTGAAACGGGCTGTGGCCATGCTGACAATGAATTTTAGGTTAAAGGGCTAGGAAAGGCATTAGGAGCGTTTTCACAAGACAGATAAGCATGAGTGAGTGCGTGCATGTGCGTGTAACTCGGTTATTCAGTTATTGATTCAAAGATCCCCTAAAGCAATAGGATATTCATGGTGACCTCTACATAAAAGGATGGAGGGAGAGAGAGTGAGAGAGAGAGAGAGAGAGAGAGAGAGATGTAATGCTGGTGGAGAAAAGAGAGCAAACAAGAGCTATCGCAAAACAGATGATGAAGGGCTACGAAAAAAACTCACCTTATCACTTTAAATCCCAATGTAATTTGGAACAAGAGACAATCCATTCTCTTCTAAATTCACACACAAACTATGCTCACTTTACTTTAGTACTGGAATGTATACAGTTGCTGAAAAGAAACAGAAGAACCCCAAACACAGGTCTCAGCTTCAGTCATTGTTAAATGTACCACAACAATTCAGATTTGTATTAAACAGTGATAAAACAACAGTGAGGAAGTGAAGTATAACTGACGAAAAGGGGGAGTATTATATAACAAAATTCTCCTTACAAAAAACTCACATATAGACTTGGGTTCAGGAGTACAAAAATGAGTATTACCACCAAAATCATTCTGTCAAGTCCTAACATGGAAAGGAAAATAAGCCGTTCAAAAAAAGGATAAAAACTAAGAAAGGTAGTGATAATAAATAGAGGTATGGGAGCCACCATTTAAAATGAATTATACAACTGTGGACAGAATTTTTAAAAGCTGTGTCCCAGTCTATGGATCTCAAAAAACACATTTTTGACTTGAACTAAATGTTTAAGGATCAACTCTATGGCTGCAACTAACGATTACTCTCTTTAACTGATTTTAGAATATTCAATTATTAGAAAATGATTATACAGTGTATACCCAGTACAGTTAGTGTTCATTAATGGATCGGTACCAGCTGCGGCCCTGTTGCTAGGTGACAATGGTGATGAAGGGACAAGATGGTGTAAAATACTTCATAGACTCGACACTCTCATTTTGGTTCAGCCTCATAGAGCCAAAGGAAACAGTCCCTGGACTTAGAAACAGTGAGGAACTACCACTTGATCACTCTTCTCATCTCTTGTATCTGATTCCCACTTCCTCTTCCACATCGTTTTTTCCCCTGTTCTTCACTCATTTTATACCTTCTTTAATCTTCCCCATCCCTTTTTCACATTCCTTCCTCTTCCTCTTCACCAGCTCGTTGCCATTCCTTCAGAGAGGTGGTATCACCATCTGATAGTACAACCACTGCATGATGAAAGGATGAGGGAGTAAAAGAAGGTGGGGGGTGGGGGGTGGTTTTAGGTGGTAAAAAAGGGTGTGGTGAGCAGAGATTGGGGTAAGGAATAAAAGATCAAAACCCACTTATCTCTGAAATGTCAGCTAAATGGGGGGGAAGCCACCATGAAACACACACACAGGAGGGAGGGAGAGAGAGAGAGAGAGTGAGAGAGAGAGAGAGAGAGAGAGAGAGAGCACATTATTGTCTTTAAATCTACTGTTATGGATTTCAGATATGTATGAGAATGTGTGTTTTAATGAAATCCTTGATGATTAAAATTTCAGTGCCACGTTTCATTGAGAAATGAAGGAGTGAAATTGATTGATCAGTCTGCCAGAAAATCATTCAAAATATGCCATTCTGGAGTATTATTATCTTCAACCTGTCTTCATTTGGCTGCTGTACTACTTGTCCCCTAGCTCTGTTTTAGCTGTAATGAAAAACTACAATTTCACTTCAATAAGGTAAAATATTTTTAAGAGATTGTATTCTCCTTTTTTTAGGGCGGGATGGTCTCACTTAATTGTAGCTGTTATAATCTCCTTTCTTTCCCCACTTCTCCTCACCCTGCTCTTCTTCATTCTCTTATCCTCTAGCTCTTGGCCATGATCTTTCTTTCTGTCCATAGCAGAAAATAGTCTGTGTTCTCTCACCTGTGAAACTAGGAGATGTCCTTGTCTTGCAAGGTCATTACTTCTGCATGTGTGTGTGTGTGTGTGTGTGAGGGAGAATGTTGTATAAACAGAAGGCCTTCATTTACACTCCTTTATAGCCATCTGTCATGTCACTCAGTCTCTGTCAAGTTTGTCTATATGACCATGTTTATAGCAACACGACAACGTTAAACTGCTTTCATGTAGCCTGAAGCTGACATTTACATGACATGAATACTCACGAGCGATTCAATATATTATAACTTATGCATGTGTAATGGGTATGCGTGTGTGGCTATGATGATACCCCTTAAACACACAAACACAGTGCCTCTCATACTGACCATTCATCAAACACTTTAATCACAAAGTGAGGACTGGTGCACTAGTATACAGTTGAGCTCAAAATTATTCGTTAACTAAAAATTAGGTTTATTGGCAAAATGTGCAAACTAGCAGAGAATCAAATCAAGAACAATTTAAATAACTCAACACAAGTAATACTATATATAATACAAGTGTTTTCTCCAAATTCATCACAAAATGGCACTTTTAATGATTATTGCTGTCTCAAAATGATTCAACCCCTTCATGACAAGCATCTTTAGTACTTAGTGGATCATCCTCTGCTGTTGACTTGCTGCAAATGTGATGCATAGCCAGACACCAGCTTCTGGCAGCGTTCCTGAGGAATCTTAGTCCAGTACTCACTAATATTCTTGTGTTTGTGTGCTGCAACTGCCTTTTTCAAATCCCACCAGAGATTTTCAATGAGGTTCAAGTCAGATGACTGTGATGGCCACTCTAGTATCTTCCAGGACTTCTTCTGAACCCAAGCCTTGGTGGACTTTGAAGTATGCTTGGGATTATCGTACTGTTGGAAGGTCCAATGACACTCAAGGTTGAATAATTTTGAAACTGTAGTAATCATTGAATGTAGGATTTAGTGTTGAATTTGGATGAAATTCTTGTATTATTAGTTTAATGTAACTATTTAAACTGTTCTTGTGTGATTTGTTTATTGCATATACCTGAAAATTTTACATTTTTTGCTCATAAACCCAAAATACAGTGGGGTTGAATCATTTTGATTGCAACTGTATATTGTACATTAGCAGACATCTTCTCTTCATTAAACCACATTTGGAAATAAACAAGGTTGTTCATTTCCACAACGTTACTGACCGCTAACAATATTTCCATCCATCCATCCATCCATCCATCCATGCATGCATGCTTTGACAGTTGCAGGGGAGGAGCTAGAGCTAATCACAGCTGACACAGGGTGAGCGTTCATCCTGGAAAAGTCACCAGTCTATCACAGAACCACCATAAAGAGACACATCTAATCACACTCACATTATCACCTACAGTCAGTTTAGGGTCTTTAACCCCAATCTGCATGTCCTTGAACTGTGGGAGGTAGCTTGAGTTCCCAGATTTATACAAGTGTAAAAGCAGAGCAGGGAGCAGGGACACTCAGTACATGTCTATGCACTGTAGTTTTTTCACCATTTAATTTTTCACCATGGTGATTAATGTTCTTGACCCAGTATATGACTAATGGTATTATGTCACCTTTCAGATTAGTATTAGGCAGTTTCAGGTTTAGCTTGTGGCTAGTTTTTAACAGGTTGAGTGCCATTCCAAGTCTTCTTACATCCATGAACTTTAAAATTTCAAATTCTGTGAGTTGGCCGACCATAAATGTACAAATAATGCATAACAAGAAACATACTAGCCTGGATTGCTTGATTGATGTTTTTCTCAAAGTCGTCTTTTTCATCTTCTGTATACTGGCTTTTTTTAATTTCAGGGTCATTGTAGTAGAAATTCAAACTCAGCTGGAAGGAGGATGAGGTAGAAAGGAAGTTGGTTCCGACAACATGCAGTACCCTTGGACATATGGAGATGTGAAGTGGTACTTATTTTTCAAGAACAAGGGTGGTGTGCACAACTGTAGTAATTACAGAGGCATAAAGGTGATTAGCCACACCATGAAGATATGGGAAAGAGTTGCTGAAGCTTGGTTAAGAAAAGAGGTGAAGATCAGCAGTTCATGCCCAGAAAAGGTAGCACAAATTTGATTTTTGCTTTGAGAGTGCTGATGGTATACTGTAAATATAAAGAAGACCAGAAGGAGTTGCACTGTGTCTTTGTGGATCAATGGTGATGCAAACAAGAAGGGGCTCAAGAAACAAGAAACAAAATGGTGACAGGTTGACAGATGAGGTCAGGCAGGAGTCTCCATGGACTACATTGTTTGCAGATGATATTGTAATCTATAGTGAGAGTGGGGGACAGGTGGAGGTATGCACTGGATGAGTTTACATACATGGGGTCAACCATCTAAAGCAATGGACAGTGCACAAGAGAGCTTAGGAAGAGAGCTGAGAAGAATGTAGTAGAAATCTGACTTTTATTCCCATTATCTGGATGTGCTGGTCCAACTTTGAGAAATTAGATTTTGTACAATTTTGGTCCAACTATTATATTTACATGTATTTTAAATGTCCGGGTTTGTCAGACTAACTGAGTAAATGTGACTGAGAGCGGGCAAACTTAAGATCATAAGATGATTTGGGTCTTGAAAAGAATCATGGCAACACTGAGATCACATTTGGAAATGTAGGTGCTTTCTTTAACTGCTTGGCAGTATTGTATATGTATTTGGGATTACTATTTGCTCTGTATGATCTGTGTTTTTAAGTAATGTTTTAGGGTGACCTTGAAAAAAAGAGTTTACTCACAATGGTATTTTCCTTTTATCATATTATGGTATCATCCATGGCAACATTAACCAGGGGGAGATTAGCCAAATCAGGCGTTGAAAAGGTAAATAAAGTAAAACATAGTATATATGATGTGGTAACAGTTGTGATTAACACTGGCTTTTAAATAGCAAAATATTAAAACATCATATTTTGGTGTTTCTAGTGGAGGGGAGGAGAGGAGAGGAGAGGAGAGGAGAGGAGAGGAGAGGAGGATGATGCATTGTTTGACATTACAGAAAACAGCAAACGTGTGCAGATTCTACAAGGTTTCACAGTAAGACTGACTGTGTGTGTGCGCACATACACATGCATGTGTGCATGCATGCATGGTTTTCTGTTGTGTTTACATCAATTAACGTTTTCAATCCTTGAGATACTTTTCTTGAGATTAATCAACAAGCAAGGATGTAAAAATTAACAACCATTATTTTATTATTATTATTATTATACTGATATAGTTTATCAATTAAAAAAGTAAGCTTCAGCGGTGCTGGTTAACATTTTGTCTGTTTTAGTGTTGCATTCATTTTGTTGTCTTCATCTTCTTTTTCTTGACCTTTTTGGTCTAGTCGCTTTATGTCAATTTTTTTTTTTTCCCTTTCTTTAGTCCCCCTTGGTTCAATTTGCCTTGGTTACTGTGACTGTATACACTGTAACATATACTTATTTAAATAAAGCTTTGTTTAAAAAAAAAAACTAAAATAAAAAAGCTTTATACGCATGATCCATACAAATTATTTTCCTCCATTTTTGGTGTATTTCTCCAGCAGCATTACAGTGCCATATATTGTATATACTACAGCGTTTAGAATGGTTTTGTGGATTTCATGTGAATTAAGACATTTCTTGAAACAAACAGTGGAAAACCTTTTAAAAATAATAATAATAAAAAAAGATCAGATAGGGAAAGTTTTGTCTCTCTGTGACAAGTTTGTCCTTGTGGGAATGAAAAGACATGTGTGTGTCCACACTCACAGTATTATTTGTGTTCCTAATGAGCTCTTGTTAAACAAGAGGAAGCACAGCACGAATGCCCATTAAATAGGAGAGAGCAGAAACCACAACTACAAAACACAACTGGGCTCTCTCATCTGTGCATTGCAATTCTGTACATAAATCACAAGCAGACCATCATTTATTTTGTGGTTGCTGGCTCTAAAAAATAATTCTCTTCTCATATTTAGGCTGCAGCTAATATACTCTTGAGACTTTCACTTTTGTAAAAGCACATTTGCACTTGACAAAAGATGCACACAGATGACTTTAAAGTAATGAGGTGTGTCTGTCACTGGAGAGATGATTTCAAGCTTGTGTGGAGTTTAAAATGGGGATACAAAGAAAGATATGATAGAGAGAAAGAGGGAATGAACCCTGAAGAGACTCATTTATATTCAGGATGGACATAAAAGGATTGACGGTTAAACAATCTTCAGCATGGAGACTTTAGAGGGTTTCGAGTCTTTGTTTCACAAGACTGCATGAATGGAAGCTTTATACAACTCGTTAATGATATGCATAGAAAGATGGGTGGACGGAGAAGGAGAACACATGAGTGAATACTTGAACCAGTGGTGACACCTTTAACCTGGGCATCTTTATCACAGCTCAGTGAGGCACTGACACCAGGGAAACAGAGAGTGGAAACATTTCAGTTGTGTTGTGTTCATATTCTTGCAGAAAAAGCAAACATCTCCTTAGTATCACATTATCATTATTTGCATCAGTCAAACAATCAAAGATGGTTTGATATGTCAGACAGCAGTGATGGTCATTTATGAATATTCAGCTAATGTAAGCAGAGATTTCATGATAAATAAAGCTAACTTTGCTCACCCCTTTCTGGGAAATTAACCGTACATACTAGAGATACTGTATGTGTTCTTGTGTGACAATACACACTGGAACAAACTATTCAATTAATCCAGAAAATAATCAACACATTCTGTATATGTATGTAGATATGTGTGTGAGTGCATATTTACATGTATATGGGGACATACAGTCCTAACTATTTAATTTTAATTCCACTATAGCTATGCTAGTTTTATGATATAAACACATATGTTTTTACAAAAAACAAAGTGGCCAATATGGGAAACAATTTAGTAAACACCAAACCACAAGCTGTGAAATAAAACAAATAAGTGTGATTATCAGTGGCAGAATGGCCATCTGGAGCGCCTGCACTTTTCCCAATGGACCTCTCGAGCTGTTATGAAAAGATTAAAAATGTCTCATGCTGTGTGATCCCGCAGTAATTTCAGACAGGTGTATGAGTGTGAATGTGTGCGTGTGCTTATGTGTATGTATGTGCACAGGAAGGAATATAAACTGAAGGTCAACATCACAATAATTTTGGGGGTCATTTCATGGAAAATTGCTTTTGGCAAAATTATCAGTTTTTTTTTTTTTAATTTTCAAACATAATTTTATTGCACATTAATGGCTGCAAACTGATCGAGTGTCACTGCTTTCCCTCCTTTCGTGGTCTTTAACTGTTGCTTAGATACAATCGGGAGTTAAGGACATGCATGTAGAGTCAATCAGTGACTGTCACTGGCTCATTGATATAGTTGACATATATGACTAAATTCAACTGACCAACAAAGACAGCAGACTTTCAGCAGAGCAGCAGGTGTCTTCAGTCAAATGTATTAATAATGCCAATACTATAACCAACTACATTATTGCACACATAATATATGAATAACATGTGATATAGTTTAACTTTCATTTAAAATGTATTATCTCAGATACATAATGAAATAATTGACAGGTGGAGGCAGTGAAAGCACAGTCAGCCCGGGGCATAAGCAAACTAAGCGGCTGCTTGGAATTGTTTGCTGCTTGTATTTGCACATGTTAAAGAAATATAGCTATCTTTCAAAATATAGATATCTAATTAGTGTTTACGTTATTTAATTTTTTTTAGTTCTTCATTTTATGCACATTTGTACATTTCAATTCAAGTTCAGTATCACCACACTTGGTGCTTCACTTTATGAAAGTGCAAATTAATACTTAGCAGCTTTTGTGATTTTACTGACTTCTAAGGTTAAAAAAAGCAAGCACACCAGTTTGGTGTAAATTATACTACAAGAATTAATGCACTTTACAGGGCTACATTGTAACAATAATAGTCAAGCACAGGCTACTCCCAGGTGGTGGGAAGGGGAGCCCCAAATAAAAACTCTGCTTAGAGCCCCAGAAAGGCTTGGGCTGGCACTGTATGAAAGCATAAGCCAAGTTCTGTAAAGTCTGATGAATGATGCTGTTCATAAAAGTCCCCAGTGTTCAAGTGTTAATCAACAAAAAAAGTCATTGTCATAGTCATATGACCTCCAGTTCTCCACGTACAGCTGACATATACATGTCCGCCTAGAGTTGTGTTCTTCTATCACATACATGCTTGTGGTATAATTTGTACTAAAAGGGTTCCATGTCTATTCCAATATGTTATCCCACATGGAGTGGGATAACATAGTACTGAACAGTACTAAAGTCCAAGACAAGTCAGGAATCCTGAAATTCAGGCACTACTTCCTTTAAAGAAAGAAAGAAGAAACAAGAAATCACAGAGGTATAAACTGATATTACATTTATGATATAATGAGAAATGCAACTCTACATTTCACTACAAGTAGACAAAAGTGTTTCCCAGGTCACAGTGAGAGAAACCTGATTGGAAATCTTAATTCCTGGAACATTCTCTCTGGAATCCTTAAATAAGTCAAAACCCACAAACACACACATTTGTATGATATTAGAGTCCATCCCTTTTTCCATCAGTGCAAAACCTCGAAAGACAAGTAATTACTGTGAACACGGGAGCCACAGATAGGACAGAGCCAAGGATGTAGCAGGGAGGATAGTAACTGTCACAGCTGGAGCCAAAAGCTGCTCATTTAGTCAACCCCACCCCCAACTTACACTCACACATGGCACTGCAACACTGCATCCATTATATGGATCCTAACATCCATATAATGAACAGTATACAGCACTTGCCCATCTGCTGAAACATTCTGCTGCTCAAATTAAGCAACATCATAATTTGTAATCATATTATTCAAAGTTTCTGTCACTTCTTCCCTTCCCCGGTTTTTCCTTGATTTCCCCTATTTATTGTCTTCCTTCTTGCTATCAGTTCATTTCCCTCCATCCTCTCTTCTTCTTACTCCTCAGTTTGGTGCTCTTTATGTCCATGCCTCTTTGAGTCCTCCCCTCATAACCCCTTTGTTTGTTCTTGATTATTTCTGTCTTTCAGTTCCAATTCTCTCTTCCTCCTTCCTTCTTCTCCGCTCTACCCCAGTTTGCTCATTTCATCTTCACTACTCCCCAGGAGCCCACACACGCGCAGCTGAGCTAAGTCAATTAAACAAATGTTTTTCATTCGCTCTTTCTATTATACTATCTGTGACGGCACTTGTGATGGACATGAAGTCATTATACTGAATTGACTGCTTTTGCAAAGCCTACGCTACTTAGTTAGCACCCATGGCGTACTACAATGGCAGACCAGGGAGATTTTAGCAAGATAAGGATGAACATCTTTACATACAAACATGTAAACACACTGATTATCATTGAGGGAAACACATGCATGGTAAGGAAGAAGAACATGCAAATGTTATTTGCACTTTTCTTGCTCACAATGACGCCGTTGTGTTGTAGAAAAACAACTGATGTCTGTGAACGTTCTCGATCATCCAGGTCATGGTCATCTTTTATGGTTAGGCGACTGGACTCGCTTGAGTTAGTTGTTTACAGCTAACCAAAGGAGAAAAAAAAAAACCTGATAGTTCACCGCTCATTAAAGTTAAAATAAATAAATGGTAAAGGGTCTGTATTTATATAGTCCTTTTCTATTTTTGATGACCACAAAAAGTGCTTTACACTTTACTGTACATGTAGTTTTGCACCCATTCACTCACAGATTCATAGAGTGCAGATCTTTTTCTATAACAAATCTGTCATAACATTCACATGCTGCCAGGACAGCCACCAGTGACACGTGTAGACCAGAGAGAACTACAAACCAGCAGACCTTGAAATCCAACCCCAGTCGTTGGATGACAACCCATAACCAATCCATAACCAACCTGTAAAGACAACTTTTGTCTTAAATGTGACATTATGACATCAAAACTTATTGCCTAGTGTAATAGACTCAGAAAAACCACACCTCCCATGTTTATATTAATCCCTTATAAACCCATACAAACATTGCTTTCATTATCTAATACCCTATTCCCACTGGTCAAAAAAAAAACATTTAATCCCATGTTTAATTGGGTTTTTTTACTAATGGGAATGTGTTAAATCAGTATTCCCTCCTGGGTCAAATGCACATGGTTTTTTCTCGGCCTCAGCTCTGATTGGCATCATTGTGAGTCCAAGACCTTGGTGAACACACTAATATGGACAGCCCTCAATATCATTTATTTAATTAGTCATATCATCTAAATGATTGATTTGGAGAGAGACCAAAATAAAAGATACAAAATAATACCAATCGTAACTTTATCACCGAGGGCTAGGCTGTTGTTTTTTGTTTCTTAACTCTTTCTTGTTCCCTGCACATCCATGATGTCAGAACTCATGCACGGGTGATGCAGTGGTTTAAAAAAAAAATCACCACCACTACTTTTGTACAATAAAATAAACTATGCAGTATTAACTTTTCCACTCGGTATGCTTGACATCTGGTCCCATTCAGTTACTCAACAGATGGACAATAATTATAAAGAAATGTCATAAGAATTCAATTACTCATACACATAAACAAGAAAGACCCACACATAAACAATGCCACTAAGGATCACACCTACACACATGCAAATGCTGACAGACACAAACACTTGCAAATTATAACAATAAGAAAAATAAGAGTCAGCACACACAAATAGAAAGTTACACCCACAGATAAACAAACTATCCATACACTCATTATTGCTCATGTAAACAAAAAAAAGTTTCCAGCATACATTAAATGGCTCCACACTCACATATAGTATTGTGCATGTGTGTGAATGTACATACATGTACATGTGCAGGAGTGTGTGTATGTCTCTGTGCAGTCAATGATAAATTGACTCCATACATACTGTAGGTAATAAACAATACAACATACTTTTCCATGGGGAGATATCTTGCTTCCAGCATTGTGTGTGCGTGTGTGTTAGTCTGATCTTGCCAAACCCATTTCAAGGTAACTGATAAAAATTTGGGACTTTGGGACTCAAAGCTCAGACTGAAACAAAGACAGCATTTCCTTTGACATAAAACTAAACAGCACAGTTATTGTCACAGATCAAATTTCATCCTGGGCTAAATTAATTATTTATCAAAGACAGAGTCTGACATCATTCCCACACAGAACTCACAATGAACACCTTGTTGAGGTTGAAGCATGTTTTTCCTGCTTATAAGGTGTTTTTTTTTTAATTTTCTGATGACTCTCACTTTGTCTGTGAAAAACAATTTCCTGTTACATGTTCAAACTGCACATCTTCCAATAATTACCATGTCAGACCACCCACTTCATTCTGTGCATCTAGTGTGCTTATCATAATTGTCATAAATGTGTCATGTTCTTTAAATCTTTCAAAGTCATTCAAATGTAGAGAGTATATAACACACCAATTTAAAGGTTTTGGTCTGAGAGCAAATGAGAAGAAGCAGCGACAGTGAGGTAGAGAAATGATCTTCAGACAGCAGAAATCGAATGACCAGGAGTGAGGGAGGGATTGAGAACGAGGCACAAGAGAGAGCAGGTTTGGAGCAGACAGAGTGGTGTGTAAGTGTGGGTTTTAAGGAGCCGCATAGTGGTCGTGTAAGAGAGAAATGGGTCTCAGAGCAGCTGAGCTGGAGAAAACACAATGAGAATTCACACACTGAACATGCATACTGATGAAGAAGACATGTACAGGTTGGGAATGTATATGTAGACAGGATCTCTCTCTCTCTCACACACACACACACACACGCACACACTCTCACTCTGGAGAGAGGAAGTTGCTTGAGGGAAGCAATAAAATGTGTCGTGGCCAGATCTCATCTGTCACTCCTTATTGCACTACTTCAGTCGGAAACGCAAACGAAAAATAACCACGCTGTAGTCCAAAGAGACACACACCCGGCCAGATCATGTTCAAGAAACACACATCCCACAGGAGTCTATTTACATTACTGCACAATGCTGCACAGACACACTCCCAAACACATACATACACAAACAGAAACATATTTGCAGCTTATACTCCCTCATTGTTTCCCAATGAGTCTATTAAGAGCAGTAATGATGTTGTGGCATTAGGTTTGTGTGAGTGTGTGCATGTGTGTGTGTGTATGCATTATTGTGTTTTTGTAACATTGTTGGGGTTGGGGCTAATAAAGTAGCCATTAAAAAAATAATGGTTTTATAAAAGAGCACATTCACCCACTGTACATACATACATACACACAGAGAAAACAATACAATTACAGTAATGACCTTTTTATAAAGCACACCTACATAATAATAAAGTCACTTGTGTGCATTAAGAGAGGAAAAGGACAAAGGAAGAGAGGACAAGAGAGGAGGATGAGAGGGCAGATTAAATGTGTAGAGTAGGATAATCGACAGGACAGGAAAGAAAGAATAGAAAGAGACTGAAAACAAAACAAGTCTTCGGAGACAGAGAGAGGACAGTGGACAAAATAAAGCAAGAAGGGGAAAGTTAAATAAAGGAGCTCTTGATATCTTTAAAACAGTATGTTGTCCATGCAATAACAGTGCCCCCAACTGGCAGCCCAGGGAACACCGTAGAATGATATTTGCATTTTTGTTGACCTGTTTTAGATATGGAATTACATAAGTTACTTTACCTTCAGAACCTTTACAATTGAATCTCAGTCTATGATTGTTTTCACACAGTAATATTGTGATTATTAACGCTTTAGTAGGCAGGATCTGTCAAATAAAACAAAACTGGCAGAATATTCAGGCTTTAAAACAGAAGAACATAAAATAGTGCTGTTGAGCCTCAGCTCCTTGTGATTAAAACTTGGGGTTTCGGGATGGAGGGTCTCAGTCTAAGCTCCTCCCAAGAGATGAGCACAGACAGATTCGCACACTTCATACGAGACAGATGACCTGAGGTAATCCCCTCCATATCTGTAAGGTTCTGCCAACACTGACACATGTTTTATTGCGTTTATTGTCCAACATTAGTGAAGACTTTTTAAGAATAATGACCTTTCCCAAAGGCTGGAAACAGAGTCTAGTAAACTCTGAAGGCATTGACTTTTTCTCCTCTTTCCTCAACTTGCTCCTTTCTAGGGATATTTATATAGAGAAAAAAGGTTGGTGCAAAAGTAGTCCTTTCTCAGATCACTTAATTCACATGCAGAAAGGTAATTAGATCTGTAACAACAAAAGACATTACCTACCAAGCTTGAAAGCTTCTCCCCCATACATACAAATACGTCAAACTAACTGGTTTACTAAAATATATTTTTATGTCTCTTCAAGAGTTTAGTGTCCGTCTCATATTTACACCACAGATATTCTGTTATCGTACCAACAGCTGAAATGGCTATTGTTCCTGAAAAGTATCAACCTGTGAAAGATTATGTCAAATGACAAAATACCTGAGACACTTTTCTGTTCTCTATTAATCTCTCTCACATACTCCATCAGCGTGACTTCCTCCTCCTTCCCTTCCACATCTTTCTTTTTCTCTCACATGCTCTTGGTCCCTTTCTTCTCTGTAATCCCTTCAAGTTGTTTGTTCCTCATCTCTTTCAAACTGAGGCAGAATTCCCACTGGGATCTTAAAATGCATTTAATCAGCAGTTTTCCAAGCTTCAAATCCAATCCTACTCACTAAACACACCCAAACACACATTTGGATATTTCATGGAACACTCAAAATATTATTGCCACCAAATATTACACTGATATCCTCTCATATGTTTTCACCCTCAAAACATGAAAACAAATCCCAAGTAACAAACAAACAGTCTACAGTACTGTGAGGCTGTAATGATCACTGTAAAACCTGGTGTAAAGCTGCGGTGGAGTAATTTAAAAAAAACAGTGGTTTGTATGATAATGGCTATCATTTTAAAATGCATATGGTAATAATGTAATTCTGCCATTGCTGCTATTTCCAAGTGTTCGCATATAAATCTAGGCGGTAACCCACCATGATGTCACCCACTGGTTTCCATCTTTGGTTTTTGAAAACACATTTGGATCACAAGTTATTATTACACTGTTTTGGAAGAACATAAATGTCAAGCTATTTCTCTCTCAACCAAAAATGTCAACCTTATGGCGGTGCTAACAAATGTCATTTAGGTTTAATTCTCTGGGGATGTTAAATATTTACACTAATCGTTTATGGCAATACATCTAGATATATTTGTCTGAATTAAAAATGATCATCAACCAACTAAAAGACATGACCATTTCACATAATAGCTTGACATCCTGGTACAGAGTTTCCTTTCCAAGACTGAAATGTTGGCATCCGTATGTTTTTGTCAAATGCACAAGACAAATGTCTCCCACAGTAACTGACAAAATTCTGTCTATCTTAGCTTTAAGTCAGTTGTAAATTATCAATATTTAAGCGTAAAACTAATAAATCATTTCATGTATCACTCATTTCCACAACAACAATCACTCTTGGCTCATTTGCCTGTCTGCTTTCAATTAATACTCACACAGATACAGTCATTAGAATGAGACAAACACAAACACACACTATTTGAAATTCAAATCCCCTCTAAGCCAAAGAGTATAAACGTGGAGTCAGATTAAAGAAAAAGAGAGAAATCGTGATAAACACAACCGAGCACATAAAACAATGCCCTGCAACCTTCTAGTGAAGGCAGCTGGTGTGATTTAGGAGGGTAAGACCTGAGGTTGTTCTGAGAATACACGCGTGTACATGCACACATACACACAAAGTAATCTACTCACAGATGTTAGCCAGATCTTTAGACATAGGTGGGGGTCAGTCCAGATGCAGCAGGTCACACTTATGCAATAACAGTTTCTCATGTGTGTCAGTCTTTGACTGCACACGTAGGTGCAGTGTGTACTTCTGAATGTGTATTCATGTGGTCCACGGTTTCTATGCACATTTTTATACGTTTGCATGTGCCCACCTTAGCAATAAGGCTGAGGGGATCTCGACAAGAAGGTGGCAGTGCTGATGTCACTTCCTGGGCCAGGCCAGGCGCTTCCTGTTGCAGGTACAGCTCTAACATAGAGGCCAATTGAGACAAACCCTGTTTCCTTTCCTCAGACATGATACTCAGGTCTGTTAAAAGGAAGGAAGAAAAGGGAGAAAGAAACAAAGAAAGGAACGTGGATTTTTTTTTAAATAAAATCTGTCTATATATATATATTTTCTGCTTTGACACTGACTCAATAATACACACTCGCACACACAGAAAGGACACTTACGTGATTCATGCTCCTCCAAAGTGTATAGCTCCTCACTACTACCCGTAGATTGACTCAACTAGAAGAAAGAAGAAGAAGGAGGGGGAGGAGGATATTAGCATTTTATCATTCAAGTAATATTTCCAAAATGTCATATTATTAGTTTTAATATGTGTTACCCTCCCTGAAGCATACTCTAGCTATTAGATTAAATCAATGTAAAGAAAATCAACTTTCATGAGTGCAGGTGTGGTGCTTTTAACTTTTTACGCATCAAATTATAAAAAATCAGTATGACAGCTTTCTTTGCACACATTAAAGAGAGAAACAGGAGCAAACGCACCAAAGCAAAGATGAGTCTTGCAGCCAGACGGACCGAGTCAGTAGGAATTCTGGGTAGCAGGCTCTGCAGACATTTGCACTCTCTCTTATGGGCAGACCAGGCTTGTTTCTGCAGGGAAACGTTCATTTTAACCAACTGAAACACACCAAAACACCTCAGTGCTGTAGGACAGGACTTGAGTCCAGAACTCAAGTTAAATCGTGTTGTGGTTCTGTATGTTTCGTACATGTTCATTGGGATACAAATTATATCAAGCATGGCTCTTGTGGTTGCTGTGTTGTCCGAAGAAAGACACTGCCAGTCCAACTAAGTGTATACATGCAAGAGCAATCGAACTATGAATTGCATTATTCGGATATGTTAGTCTGACAAGAACTAGCTTGATTTTAGTTGGACTAACGTGTACATGACATTAAGAAAACCAAATTGTTGTCTTAAAGTCTGACTTTTAACATGCATATAAACATACTGGCTGATTGAAGCACTTGAACAAGCTGTATTCACACCTGCAGTGAAGTTTGGATAGTTTCCTGAAATTGTCTGTAGGTTCAGTACTGGAACGGTCGCTGTGAACATTTTCCAGAACTTCTCCTTTCAGCTCCATTGTAAAATTTCTGGCTAATGTCTGAGTGAGCCCATGTGAAAACACAGATAAGTGGTTGAGTGTCCTGTTCCCTGCGTGCTACAGCCAGGCACTTCCACTCAACTTATTCTCCTGCTGCAAGCAGCAAACTCAGGACACAATTTCCCAGTTATCTTCTGGAATCCAAGTTTGAAAACGGCACTACACACACACACACAGACACACACTTTACCTGGCAAGTAGTATTGCAATAGCGAGCAGTCTTACACTGTGAACATCTCATCAAGGTCTCCCGTCTAGAAAGAAGTAGAAAGAAAAAGATTAGTTCATTCTGTGCTACAGTCACTTCAACCCCTGCAAAAAAAAAAACTAGAGATTTAGCATTAATACAAAATTGACTGAGTCTGAGTCAAAGTCTGAGTCTGTTAAGCTAAGGTAGGAAAGTTATAAAACTTTTTCTATGACAAGAAATGGGAGCAGACCTTCAGAGTCAGACGCACCATCCTCAGGAAACCTTTGAATTCCCATCACCGATGTGACCGTTTACATTTAACAATTTATTCTGATTCTTTTCTAGATGCTGTATCTAGCAGACTGAGCATCCATTAGGCACTTTTATCTGCCTGCCCATCTTCTTTTAGATCATCATCAGAGAGCAATACATAAGCTTTTACGTAATCAGAGCAACTGCATATGCAATTGGTTTTGTGTAGGTGAATGTGCTGTATGATTCCTGCCTGCTGTGTGTCTCACGGGTGACACTGCTGTCCTTTCCAGTTTGCCAGTCAGTCTGATAACAAGCTGGCAGCATTAGTCTGCTTCACACAGACAATGACGGCCAGTAGACAGTGAATCACTAAAACACACACATACACACATACACACACACAACAAGATCTGAGTTGCAGACGTGTCTTAAACAAGTCATTACATGACTAAGTGTTGCCTTGTAACCTGGAGTCTTTGCAGTCTCTATGAGTTCACAATACATGAGTGAGAACAGGTGGGGTCACACACTACATGATCTCACAAGGATCATATAGTGTGCAAAGCAATCCTGACTCTGGATCCATGTCTGGATCACCATCAAAAGTCGAATAATTCCTTCCTTGTTTTGGAACATACTGTACATCCCCAGAAAATCTCATTGAAATCCATCATTTGGTTGTGGAATGAGTGAAATTTGTGCTTATTTCTTCTCAGTTGTGGGTTTTTTTCCAGTATTTTTTTATTTTTCTCATTTGCATTGACTTTGAAAGCCACCCAATTTAATTGTAAGTGTACAATTTAAATAAAGATCTGTCGTCTATCCATCTTTTACTTTTTACAGTTATACTGCTCACAAACAGACAAACCAATTCTCATTCACTCACTCATTTTCTACCACTTTATCCTCCACATGAGAGCGCCAAACCAATTTTATTTGTTTATTTATTTGAGCAGATACAGTAACCATTGATGAACATTAATATGTAAATATGCCAGATTACAGCCACTGGTTAATTTACATCTGCAGTCCCTAAGCAGGTTGATGCAATAAGACATATTACTCAAGTACAGTGTAAATACACTAAAAGGTATGTTAAACATGAAAAAACGTCAACCAATAAGGAGAAGCAGCATAAGCTGTGTTCCAGTTAACGAAGACAGATTACTAACATTATAAATCATTGATTGTGGGACCAAAGAAACAAATTTGAGCAAAAACCTGACCTCATCAGTGGAGGTCACAAACACAGAGTAAAAACAGGAGAGTCAGGGTTAGAGGAGAAGCTCAAGGGTTGTTTGATTTTGGTTTATATCACTCTGTGTTTAATCATGTGATGAAGAGAGAATGATAAATCATTGCTAATTCAATGTGTGGTATGATGTGCTTATACAGAAACATATGACAAAGTAATGGAGAACATCATGTTATGATGGATGTAAATACATTAGCCAAGGGCTTATCATAATGAGACATTAATTAAACTGGATGTAGTAATGAATGCTGCAGATAAAAGAACCTTGAACGCAAAAGCAGACATAACATTAACACACAGAGTGTGGGTCTGACAGAAGGCTGCAGCCTTTCAACATCAGTGACAGAAGTTAAGTGCTTCCTGTAAAACCATCTATCAGTGTGTTACCAGACAAGTCTGTTGTTTTTGGCTGTAGTGGACAATTTTCTCAAGCATGCTCCTTTTTTTATGTTCCCATACTCTTCATTTCTTAATGCACAACTTCCCTCTCCCCTCTTTCTCATCTCTTCCTCACTTTCCCCCCACGCCGTTCTTGTTATTCCCTCATGTCTTGACCTTTTCAGTGCTGGACCCTGCATTAAATTTATCACCCTGGGATGATGGTTCATGAAAACACAGATATTCTTGTCATGTTGAGACCGAGCAGAAACAGAGAAGCCACCCACAGTTTTAGGAACAAATGCCTGCAGTATGAGACAGAGAGCAAAACACAGTCTGGTTCTGTGTAGTTTCAACACATCCACTGAGAACATAACTCACACACTAAAAGTCTGGCCACATCACAAGCTGTAGTCTGCAGGAAGTTCATCTATCTTCCCTGACCCCAAACAGGAAGCCTGATACTGACCACGACCCCATTTTCACTTCTCTAGTCTTTCTTTGTGTCCTGGGAAATATTGCCCTGTGTGAGGTGATCACGGACTTCATGAGCTGTTCTGAAACTTTATATGTCACTTTGACAAAGGTGGTTTTCCACAACTGTATCTGTTCAAAATTTGTTAAGAAATAAATTCTATCATTAACACTAATTCACTGTGGAATTTAACTCATAGTTTAATGGTAACTTAAACCCCCACTAAATGCCTGTTTTTGAAAAATGCCAAAAAAGTGGGCTGAGAGCTGAGGGAGGAAGGGGAGAAAGAGAGGGCAGCAGTGCAGGGGGTGTGGTCCAGTAGTGAAATCTGAACCGACCGCATTGTGTTACTTGTTACTGACATGGTTGTTGCTTGTCTCGCTGCTCTCTGACCTTGTCTTGACTAAGTCTCACTTGTAAAAGAGATTTTTATCTAAATGTGGCACCCTAGTAAAATAAAAGTCAAAAATAGCAATAACAATACACAAACAGAACATCATATTTAGTTACAAAGACACATTTGTATAAATTTGAACCAAACTAAGCACCAGTGGTTAGGGTGACTGCCTCCAGGGTGATAAGCTCCCAGAATGGGTGTCTCTCTTCTTGCTTAATACACCACAAAAAGCTCCCCAAAAAAGCAGGCCATGATGGCAAAAGATGGAAACTCAGTTTTCTTCAGGGCATAAGTGGAACAACAGTCTCCCCCCAACCCCCCATCTGTCACTCTGCCTTTTTTCTGCCATCCATGTCTCTGTCAGATGTTTCGTGACGTGATTGTCTTCTAGATGTCAAAATCATGCTTAGTCTGCAGGCGCAGTAGGAAAACTCATGAATAACATTAAAGGGTTTTCATTATGAACATGCAAAAGACTGAATTAAAAGACAGGCACTCTTGCTCTGTCTCAGAAACCTGTCCTCTTCCTCTCAATGTCATATACTATGTTTATGTTTACTGTTTCCTGTTTACCCTTTATCATTGTGAGTGGGTCATTACTTTCCTTGTTCTCTTCCAGCCTTCTAAGCATTGTTTTAGCCATATATTGTATCTTAAATGATAATATCAACAGTTATGACACTATCAAGAATATGCATGAGCAATTTATCATATGCTGTGTATCTGGAGAGAATGGCTGTCATTTGCCACTGTCAATTTTCTCCTTGTGTCTTGTGTTTAATATAATTTTAAAAAAGATTTTAAAAGATCTCTGCATTTTTGATTGTTAATATTCATCGACTATTTAATAATAAAGCAACTCAATGTGGCGACACAACCTTCAAACAATGATGATACATCAACTTACAGCTGTGTGAAGGGCACCTCTGTCAAAGCCTAAGTAGGTCTGCATTGTCATTATGTAACTTCAAGATTAAGATTCAGGACCAAGGCAACAGCACTAGCCACTACACTGCTGTGTGGCCTGTACCCCAGCATAGCAGCATGACAGATTCTGTTAACATTTTCAGTCTACATTTCCAGGATGTAGACTGTGGTCCAAAGAAAAAAATTGGACTTTGCTGCTTGTCTGTACACGGACTCAGAAATGTATTAACACTGTGGGAAACTTAGCAGCCAAGGTAAAACTGTGTGCTCTCCAAGTGCTTTCCGTAGTATTTCATAATTTCATAATTTCTCCATTTTTCGACTTCTGCCTCTGTATTTGATTATAGTGCTTCTGATATTTAACATATTTAACAATTTTTTTTTTCATCTTTAGTTTTATGAACATTAACATGAAAACTTTTTTTTTCCCCTGTAGCTTCTATGTCATGTGGCGCACTAACTCCAAACCAATTGTTTTACTACCTTCAACATACAGGACACATGTCTTTGTATTTTTAGTGCGTTTACATTTTATAGGAACAAATTCTGATTTTAGTGTTTCTATCATTAGGGATTTAGCACTAAATGGTACAAAGGCTCCCTTGTTTTGCCAGCTGTTATTATTCCTTCCCATTGATGCACGTATACCAAACTTGGCACATGGGTGCAGTTCCATGCCAACTTGCCAAGGGAATTAATAGTCCTGCTTGGAGTCCTTAAGCTTGGAGCAGCCATCCAAAGTTCAAAAGTTTGAAAAATTCCAATCCATCCAATTATGAGGAAACTTCAATTTACATATTCATGACCTACTCTTGAATTGATTTTTTTAAACAGTCAACAGGCACCTCATGCAGGAAAAACTAATAGTATGACCAAAATAAACTAAAACAAACAAACAAGACAAAATTTGTGAGAAATGAAGAAGAAATTAGGGTGTAAAAAAGGTGATTTTTCACTGTGACACCCTAATTATGTGTAACTGTGGGTCAATTTGTTAAGTCTAGGCTATCAGACAACTAATTAGGCCTACCTCAGTATATCTCTGTTGGTTTGTGTAGCAAATAAATTAATTTCCCATGAGTATAGGCTACCACTGGAGTTAGTTGTGTGTGTGTTTATGTGTGCATGTGCTTGTGTAGAGTAATAATTTGTGGCATCCTCCTTTCTGAGCTGCCCGGTCACGCCTGAGTGGATTTTCTCATTTCCAGGCCGAGTGGCTAACCCAGCATGGTCCCTCCCCACTTGTCAGGTAATGGTGTGCGATTATATGTAAATATTAACAAAAGGGCATCACAAAAAATTTGTGATGCCCTCAACGTGGCTGGGCAACACCTTCCAAACCCAACAGTTTTGACTGGGATGTTCTTGCAAAAAACACTTTAGTTGTGACATCATGAAACAACTGCTTCTCAAGAATGTATAACAAATGAGGTTGTCCTCCTGAATCAGAGCCAGTTAGAGCACAGATCTCTCTCTGTGAGCACCGACTCTGCAGCTGACTTCAAAATGAATGTGAGAGGATGAAAGCTTGAACGATGTTTCCTGGAGGGACACTACTGCCATCTAGTGCTAGAGTGGACCTGACAAGTGTGGTGTCTACACGACATCAACACACTCAGTATGTGAATCACGTTGCTGCCTCCCTGTGTGCTTTGTTGTGTTGTGTGTGCGTATGTGTGTGTGATGGACGGGTACATCCTTGAACCCTTGCTGATTTCCTGGTGGTTTGGAGGATGAATCATTGACACCTGAGGTGGATCACATGGGCCAAGTTTCCTAGTGGTTTTATCATCACGATGTGTACACACATACACAAATTATGGCCCAAAAGGAAAAACATCTACACGTTTTTTAAAACCTTCAGCCTTTTCAGACAACATTAAGTCACTTATTTATTAATGACTTCAATTGGTTTCTACGTCATGAAGTGGGAATACAAAATTAAAATGTAAAGAAGAGAAGAAATAATAAGAAAAGTCACGTAATTTGATCAGGATCCAACAAAAGTTTAAATCAGAGACACAAATAACCACAAGAAGTAAAAGAAGAAAAAAGACTTCAGGCTGGGAAAGGTCAATGGTTTTGATCCATATTTCCCAATAACCTTTCAGCATAACATATATCAAGTAAGACTACAACAACTGATCAGTTAATTGATTATTAATTGATATAATTATTATTCACCAACTATTTTAATCGTTGATTAGCCGATATGAATTTCATTTCATGATGAACCACTATAATACTGTGTCGGTCCAATACTGGTCAGAATCACTGGATCGGATATCAGACAGATAAAAATGTTAAATCTGATACAATCCAAAAGGCCTATACTGTACATAGCACGCTTTACTATGCACATGAGCGTAAAAATGTGAATAAAATTCAGCAACAGTATTTTAACTGAGTCATGTTTTGGGCTTTGTATTTCTTCTTTATAGGAAAAGAATATTGGTGCATACAACTGTTGCATTATGTTGAAAAAGCTTGAAATGACTCAGCACAAATGTGCGGTTAACAGCTTCATAATTAAAAAGGTCTAAACTGTATCCGACTGATATTGGTACATTCTCTATTTTGTGATATTAGCACCAGTACTGGGCACGGAAATTATTGTGCCATTCCTTAGTGTTGTTCAGTGATATGAGCATCTTACTTTGAAATTTTTGATTTCTTTGCTTCTCCATGTCCTGAGATTCCCTCAGTTTATCTGTCATGATGGACACAGAGCCTCCACCCGGAAACATTAGCATTTAACCGCCTGGTGATGAGTATAATTCGACAGAATAATCAGCTGGACAATTGTGTGCATCATTTATAGATTACATATTAAACTGTTACTTTTTACAGATGGAGGAAAAAACATATTGACCAGACAAAAATTACTATCAAAATGTCCCAATTTCTAAAGATCTGCATCAGCCTCTATTGCAGATGTTCAAAAATGTGTGGAATTCTTATTAATTCTGCCCAATATCATCTCACTGTGATGTCACTCATTGCTTTCTGGTCTCCCATTTTTAAAGAGTTTATTACATTTTAAAACGGAAGTAACTGTAGATCGAGGTGGGTCTGACTAAGAGCTTGTCCACTGCATGTCCACTTAAACCGGCAACCGTGGATCATGTGGATGATACTAGGGAACATCATGCTATATTGAAGAAGACCTACATAGACTGTAGCTTGAAAATGGAAGTCATTATAATAAAATGTTACAAATTCATCTGGCGTTGTTTTGTAATTGTACAGCTCTTCTGTGCAGCGTAGTGTGAACTTGAAATGCTATTATAAAACATTGGTGTAATGAGACAGTCTGAGAGTCTGAGAGTTACACATTTCAAACTATATGAGATTTAGAATTGACTGAATTATTTAAGCAAAAAGAGAATTAATCGCCTGAGTGTGCTGTGTAATGTCTCACATAAGGCATCGTGGAACGAGATGACGGATCTGAACTTGGCTGAATGAGCTACTTTTATAATGTGATTGAAATGCAGATGAGAGTCCAAAAAAAAGTCCAAAGCCAAGCAAATTTCAAAGAACTTCAAGGTTGGAACGAAGTGCTCTGTCTCATCAATATTTAACAGACGTAGACCTCTCTTCTAGATTAGTGATGAACAGCAGCAATCTTTTCTAAATAAGTAAAATGGAAGGAATGTTTTATCTCAGACTTCCGTTGCAAAATTAAGCCGGCAGATAGATTGTGTTTTTTTTGGCCTTTTGTCTCGAGATTTGGACAAACATTAGCATTAATATGTATAAGATGCAGTTGCTATGAACAGTGGAATAAGAGACTTTCATTAATGTTGTTGCATTGAGCCAAAGCAGCTCAGAAGGTTTAAACATTTATCCCCACGAGGAAGGACATAGCATTCCTGTGAAGGAGTGTGGTCCTAACAAGTTAAGATAAAAACAATAAAACACAGATGTTCCATTTGATTAATACCAAGCATTATCCTCCTTTACAGCTGTGTGTGAGTGTTGAAACATCTGGCTATTTAACTGCAGGAGGCAGCGAAAACTAGGGGGACATGGAGAACAGAGGGGAGAAGCATAGGCAAGCAAAATAATTTCACTTCAGAAATGAAGGGAGGAGAAGGAAGCGAGGCAGGTGGGAAGAAAAAAGTGTAGATGAATGATGAGGAGTTGCTGGGAAAAATGAGGAGAGTGGGACAGCAGATGGGAGGAAAGATGTGGATGGAGGGAAACTGGAGGAGGACGGAGATGTTGGAAGCAGCAGATGGGAGGATAAATCTAGAGGAGTGCTGACTCACCTTTTCTCTTTAACCCCCCATGTCTGTAGGCTGCAGTTTAACAAGCTGTGTATGTGTGCGTGTGTGCGTGCATGTGAGTGAGAAAGAGAGGGATTGGTCTAATTTACAAAATGGACATTGTTCTTCATTGGAGAAGACTTAAAACTAGTGATTAAGACCATAAACTACTCAGGAAAATGTCACCTGATGGCCATTCAGGAGACTACAGGATTCAAACAATTCTAGACAGGCTTCACTTTGCCTAGCAGAGACTATTAACTAGTTTTTGAGCTAACTAAAGGAAAATTCGCTGTGACAATGAGCCTTCATCTCAGTTTTATATTGTGTTTTTGTTGCACATGTCCGTGCTAAATTAGGAAACTATTGCATCGAATCCCTGTGCTTCAACATGTTTAACACTTAGAATCTGTTTACTGTTTATGACATTTAAATCCAGGTTTATTTATGACAAACCTCTTCAGTCAAACGTCTGTCAATATTTTCCTGTTCTTTCAGATGACAAAGATCCACTGGGAACTGATCCAACTTAGAATCAAAAGTTTCCTGATATAAATAAGACAAAAGTTTGTTTTGTTAGAATTGTTGGGTCCTGTGTGTGTGTGTGTGTGTCTGTTTGGTCCAAAGAGACAGTCAGTGAGAGATTGGTGTCAAATACAAACACTTAATTTGGCAGCCGGAATGATGCTATGCCCCCCCGCCTTTCATCAAACACACACACTCACAACAAGAGACTCATCTACAAAGTTCTTCTTGAGTTGTCAAAACCAGAGAGACAATCATCAAAGCATTTGGGTGTTTGATGTGTCATCGCTCCATCTTCGCCTGGAACTTCCTCTTCCTCTTACTACTACTAATATAAATATTAACATGACAATGTGAAAGAGATTCTGTCTTTCATATTCATCCAGCCATCCGTCCATCTTGTAATGAGCAAATATTTTCAGCTGATCTCAAGTTTAATAGCAACATGCTGGGAAGTGCAGTTTTGTCTTGTCATAGCCCAGGCTTTTTTAAAGAGAAAATCTTATTTTAAGCAAGTCATTTTGCAATGGTTTATCTCTTCCTTTATGAGAGCAGACTATTTGTTACACAGTCGTGTTATTAACAGCTTAAAAACGATGAAAAGGCTGATGTACTGATTCGGACAAGAAAGGGTGGTATCGAGTCGTCCCTAAGCCAGACAAGACTTTTTTTATACGCAGTCCAGATGCTATGGTAATTCAGCCAAAATGAAGCATAAACCTCAAGGTCATTTTCTGCCTCTCATTAGAACTTTATAGAAATCCTCATTAGCTGACATTGCAGTGTTCACAAGTCGGGGTGGGGGTGGGGGGTGAATGTCGGAATAATAACATAAAACACAGTTTCTGTGTGAAATCACCACAAGCTGAACAACTAGAGTACTGTGCAGAAGTCAGATTTGGTGTTTTAGCAATACTATAATGACAATGCAGCATAATTATTTCTCAGTCACTTTAGTGGAACAGATCCAGAAAATAAGGTAAACATGTATGCATTTTTCTCACTCTCTCACTCATTTTCTACCGCTTTATCCACTAAGGGTTGCGGGGGGCGCTGGTGCCTATCTCCAGCTGAACATAGGGCGAGAGGCAGGGTACACCCTGGGGGTCGCCAGTCCATCACAGGGCCACATAGAGACAGACAACCATTCACTCTCACATTCACACCTACGGGCAATTTAGAGTGTCCAATTAACCTAGTCCCCAAATCTGCATGTTTTTGGACTGTGGGAGGAAGCCGGAGTACCCGGTGAGAACCCACGCACCACAGGGAGAACATGCAAACTCCTTGCAGAAGGCCCCTTATGTATGCATTTTTAAAATAAAAAATTCCAATAAAGGTCAGCTTCGATAGTTTTAAGTGTCAAGTATTTTGAGCATGTAATCCTAATTAATGTTACTGGTAAAACCCGTGTTTGTCCTACGTTTTATTGTCAGGAAATTTCTGCTGTGAAAAAGGTCTATTACACCAGGTTTATTCTATATCTTTATTTTATAAGACATGCTTGATCAATACATAATATACATAATGTAGGACTTACTAACTCCAGTTAAACTCCAGATTGCCCATAAATAAAACCAACATTGAGTCACATCATTTCAATCCTAATTCCAATGAGAAATAAAAACCACAAAACTGGTGGTGTGTTAAGATTTTTGCACAGTACTGTAAATGTTAGTGAGGGAAAAAAGTAAAATAATTATACTGATTAACTTAAAAACACATTTAATTTACTACTTCATTAGCAACTGAGAAACAGTAGCTATATTTTAATGCTAATTTACTTTGCATTTCTGCCAGGTTTGGTGTTTCCACTCTGTAAAAAACTATTTTACCGGTTTGTGTGTGTGTTCAGAATTTATCATTCACTAGTTGCCTCATTCATTCATTCACACACACACACAGCCTTAAAGGTCTGTAATTAACTTCAGCTTTGATGCCCCCCACAGCCCCTCAATCTGCTTATTTCCTGCGCACACGCACACACAGAAACATGTGCATTCAAGTTGTTCATGCAATCATATACAATAGAGTCACACAAATAAATATGCACTCTCACATTCACACACATTTTTCTACACTCAGTCTTAGGACTGGGGCTGGGTGTTTAAAGATCAATTATTGAGAGGTTGATTGATAATGAAAATAGTTGTTAATGCAGCCCCTATGACACCAATTTCTTTAATTTGATAAAAATCAATCCATTTCTAAATCTATTTAGATCTAAGTTGCTTAAAAGGAAAATGTTTGTGACGTGATCAACATGGTGACGTGATCAAGCAGGAAAATGACAGGTTCTATAGTTAACATGAACAATGGCTGTATTCAGATTGTGTAAGTCAGGACAGGTGACATCTTCAAATGCGGTCAAGTTTACTTTGTTTACAAGATTAGTTAATTTGAACAACACCTCATATTGTAATTCAAGTCATTTCCAAAAAAAGGCAGAGCCCATGGAAGTTTAGATGTATGGAGCTCAGAATTGTTTTATTTGTCTTTAGAAAAGGTTTTTTCTATTATTTTTTTGGTCTATAAAATGTCAAAAAAGTGTTGAAAAATGTTGATTGATGTTTACCAAACCTGGAAATGATGATATTCTTATGAATGATGTCTTGTTTTGTTCACAGACCATAATTTTTCAGTTTTAATGATTTCTTTGTCAAATTGGAGCAATGAAACAAGAAAATATTCACATTTAAAAGTTGAAAAATCTGAAAGTTTGTTTTAATTACTGAAAAACTTACTGAATGATACATTTATTTATTCGATTAATAAACGGTTAATCGAATAATCATCCAACTCGACAAAGGAATCAGAAATAATTAATATCTTTGATATGTGGACATCTGAAGATGTTATTTTGAGGTTTATACTGTTTAATTAATAATGAAAATAGGTTTGTCACAGCCATAAGTGTGTGTGCCCATACCTCTAAAACTGTTTTTGTGTCACCAATACAACATGTCTGTCATAATAATAATAATAATAGTCTCTCATTGATATCAAACAGACATTCAGACACTCAGGCTGATGACAGTTGGTCACAAGCCAAACAGATGTTGCTATGACATATATTCAATATCTAAAAAACAAGATCATACAAAACACAACGTGGTCGGCATCTTGTTCCACCACACACACACTTATGAAGACTCCAGGCTACAAGCCTCAACATTGAAACATGACATTTATTCAATATCTCAAAAAGACATATTCACTTTCTCGCACAGGAAGATAAAGGCATAACAAAAATCAATAATGAATTAGAGTTTGTGCCTCCACTAAACTGAGATCCATTACTATCCAATGAGCTTGGAGAGCATAGTTTCTGCGTGTCTGACACACATCTGTTAATCTATGGGTGGACATTAAAATCATAAAAACACAGTGTGAATCAGCCCTTTCTGAGCTGGTGGTGCCCGGAAACTTACGCATAGTGCTGTAACTTTGTTGTCCAGTCAGCGCAGGACATTTATCAAAACACAAAACACTGGGAGTTCAGAGATAAATCCTGCTTCTTTGCCGCCTTAGGTTAAGTGGAAGTGACCTTTTAAATCAAGGTGCATTCACTGCACATGCAACTCAACGTAAAGGTTTGCTGACTGAAAGATGTTTAGTCTTCCAATCTACTTTTAAATGACAGTCACTGTGGAAGGAGCAGTTGAGGGAATACATTCATATTATAGGAAATTAATAATAATAACAGTATTAATATCCTACTGTTACTTCGTGTAGCAGCAATTTTCCACGTTGACATTCCTGCAGGGCATGTTGAGAGACAAAACACAGCAGAGCACAGCTATAGTTCTCTGCTGCTGTTCACTGAGCAGTTGGGGGTGAAGCATCTCTCTATAGCAGGAGAACATGGAGAGTGGAGGGTTAATTATTACTAAATGCATGCTCATCAAATCTACATACACTCATTAGTGATTGTGGAGGCTGTTTAATATCTACAGCCTGACCTGCTGCGTCTCCAGCAGTCATGTAATAAAAAGCCAGTGAAGGTACAGTTAAAATGGACCTGACTGCCCTTATTTTGGAGGCTCTCCTGTGAGGATACATGTTCCACAACAGTTGAGTCTCATCCTGAGGACTGATGTTTTTTGGATAGAGGCTCTCTGACCCGAGCCCTTCCCAGTGGACGGACAAAGACGGACACACTCGCTTAATATGTAACAGATAATCCAATCTCTGGAAGACTCTGCCCATATGGGCACTTTTTATTACCGTTATTTCCTGATTCTCTTTTAAACTCTTATTAAGTTGCTTTGCACTGTAGACAGTCATCACCAATGTTGGAATAGAGACCCTTTCACTGATGGGATATGTAGACACACAGCTGCTGTGCTTACTTAAACAGCCAATAAGAGCCCCTCTCCCTTTCTCAACTGCCCTGTGATTGGTCAAATTCTCCATAAACAGAGCCCAGAGGACAAGTCTAGTTCTCTCTCAGACCATTTTTTGCATAATGAAGTTATTTATGGAATTACTGATCAATAACAACAGAAGGTATGTTGCCTACCCCAGTAAAAATATAAGGAAGTAAGAATATGCCATCATAGTGATAAGGAAACACTGGAAAAACAAATATATGACAAGAACAAAACAGCAAGAGTAAAGTCACCGGTGTAATAAGTACAAAAAAGTATACATTTAAATCCACTGGAGTAAAAGCAAATAGGACAGTCTGATGTTGCTGCTGAAGTCAATATAATTAATATATATAATATAATGTGGAAATAAACACTGGACATTCTTTATATTATCTGCATTAAACTAATCTCATTGATCATACTTCATTTACCTTTGCAGTCCCTGCACCAGAAACCACCAGTCTCATTAACTTCACATACATCTGTTAAGTTTAATGAAGTAAGTTTGGCTACAGGACAGCCACAGCTGAGCCAGTAAATCAGATGAATAATGAAAGGGAAAAATAATAAACTTTATATGAACTGAATCACGAGACAGTAATTTAAACAACACAAAAACAAAACTCAATTAAATGAAATACCATATTGTGTCTTATTCAAGTATCTTAATTCTTAAATGAGTTCAATAGAGGAAAAACATTGCTGGGCATTTCTGTCCCTCATAAATTCTACGGAAGTTTGGCAATAAAAGATCTTTCTTTGATTTATTATGGGGCTAATAGTATCAGAATTATATAAAATACTTACATAATACAACCATATAATACGTCAGAAAACCCTACACATTCTCCTTTCAGAGTACTCGAGCTTTCAACAAAATCATAATTAGAAGTGTCACTAGAAGTATTCTCTCCCCCTGTGAAATAAAAGAGGCATGGTGCCATCTAGTGGGCAGCATAAGAACTAAAGTGCATCTTCTCACTCTCGCTCACTGAGGGTGGCGGGGGACACTGGTGCCTATCTCCAGCTGACATAGGGCGAGAGGCAGGGTACACCCTGGACAGGTCACCAGTCCATCACAGGGTCACATAGAGACGGACAACCATTCACTCTCACATTCACACCTACGGGCAATTAAGAGTCATTCTTAAATTCATCAGTTCCATCTATTAACCTTATATTAAGTCTATACTAGACCAATGGTGCTGCAACAGGGGAGGCAAGGGAGGCAACTGCCTGGTTCCCCTAAGAATGGTTGACTACCGGGACAATTTTGTGAAAACCCCTTGTATCATATTTATGAGCAGCTGTTTGTCAGTGGTGGAGTGGATTGTGATTCACATGGATGGCAGCATGTGAATGGGTATGACAGATGTGTGACAGCAAAAGCACTCCTCAAAGAAACACTGCACATGTGACTGGGTCTGAATGGTTCTGCATGGGTGAATGGCAAAAACTGTAGCTTAAAGCAGCTTCGAGTGGTCCTGAGCAGGACATAAACACAGACCATTTACCATTCTCCTGTACCATGTACAGGAGAATCACTAAATGAGGCCCACCAAAAGCTTTCAAAGACCATCAAATAATGAACCATGATTAAAACTTAACAGGGAGCTAAAGAAATAAAAGATGAGAGGGAAGAAAAAAAAACAGACAGCATAAAATTAATTATGACAAGGGTTTTATCTGTCGCAGGTTTTAATACAGTACCCTACAGTTTTTAGTGTGACTTTTTGTTTTTATATAAATGTATTAACATAGATGAGAATGGTGTCTTTATTCAGCATACCAACTATAACTGCAGTCTGCACATATTCTGTTTTTAGAGCAGGCTGGCAGTGTTACAGTGAGTGTGGAGGTGGGTTTGTCATTATAAATATCTTTAAATTGCTAAATGATGGCCAACCATAATTATATTTAATGTTACATTAATTCTTACTTGTCAAAGTTCCAGATCAAATATTTCTTCATTTCCCATGTAATTATTACAGGTCAGAATTAAACCGTAAGTAATCAAACTAGAATTGTGGATAGTCAAGAGAGGATTAAAGACGTATTTAACGATAAAACGCACATGAATGGGAAAAACGGACGTCATTTGGAGGAATGTCATTGTGGATTTGGTCATTAAAATAGGAAGAAATAATGTGCCGATTATTGTAAATACAAACTGGGGCTTGTGGTTTTCAAAACAGCTCGTCATCTCACCTGGAGAAGCAGCGGTGGCAGACATTCTTCGTTAGTCTGTTGGACACACAACACGCCAGCGGCTCTGCAGAGTACACCAGCTGCCCTCTCCGGATACCGACTGTCGCCCGCAGACCGTTCCCTTTCCCCGGGCTCACAAAACGCTCCAGCTTCTCTGCCATATTCGCTTTTCCCTCCATGTGATACCGACAAGTGTTTACATCCGCAATGACGCACTCTCTGCGTCATGACGTCACAAGCACGTAGCGCTCAACATCGTGGTCCCGGAAGAAAAAAATCCCTTACATTTCTTTCCGATTTTGATGGTCTGCAATAGTAATGTCAAAGGTCGAGAAACCACGAGCTGTAACACTGTGAAAGCCAAGTATGATATCATCTGTGTTTTATTAAAACGCCTCGTATACAATTGCGTTATCTTTGATAAGGACTACACTACCCACAATACTCAGGTGTAATAAAAATAGGTCTAAAAGATATCCCTTTCTAACATTCCGTAAACACTGTATACATACATGCAAAAAAGACACACCCTTTATTATGCTGGCATCGACCAAAAAGAACTGAAAGTCGTAAGAGAAAGCATCATTCGCAGTGGTTTATGGGATGTGTAGTTGAGTTGAAAAAAAAAATGAAGGAAAATCACTTCCGGTACTACTGGTGAATTATCCGTAAAAGAAATAATATCAGTAAATATTTCTATTTAGTCTACCTTATCCATTCGACTGGAGTGGACCAAAACATTGAAAGCTTAATATAAAAAAAATGAAACAACAGTGTACATAAAATGATACAGCTGCATCAGTCCACATTCATTAGAATTAGAACAGAGGTCTGTGTCAAAGCCTAGAACCAGGCCCATTCAAATATGCTCAAAATAAATAGCAGACAGGCAAAGTTTTCAAGCAACTTTAAATATGCATCTCATGAAAAGACTGCAGACATGTTCTACAACAGATTCATAGGTTCACCACTCCGGGGCTGCTTACAAGTAATCAATCATATTTACTGATTTTTTTTAAAAAAAGTGACCTTATAGTGTGAAGGTTTCAGTCTTTCCTTAATGTCTTTGACATATTGTTTTGGATGAGTAGTGTCACCGTAGGCCAGAGAAGAATCTTCTCTGTACCTCTTACATGAGCAATGGATGAAATATTCACAACACAGCAATGCATCACCTGGGCAACTATGTTCTTTTCCCGTTTCTTTTTTGTTTTGTTTTGTTTTTAATACAATTGTGTAATTAAAAGTATTGTTGTAAACCAGCACATCCATACTGTGACCTACATACAACCTTCATCAGTACATTTTCAACTCAGCATAATGAAACGAGGTCAGCATCAAAATATCCCAAAATAATTTGCCTATCATCTCACTGTGTGAACAACAACATCCAGGTCAGTGTTGGTGCCCTGGAGACAGAAATGAGTAGAGTCTCACAAACAATGTTTTTTTAAATGGCTTTTACAGGAGACATAACAGGACAAAAGACTATTTTTCTTATTACACTCTGTAAGAACAGTGGTACAATTGTGAAAAATCCATTTTGATCAATTACTAAATCAATTTTCACTGAGTTGGTAACATTGACACACAGCTCTGATTCACACAAAAAATCAATTTTTTCCAAAAAAAAAAGGTGTTTAGATATAAGAAACATGAGCCTTTTTACCATCTGTGAGTGAAGAGGACATGACTGACAGCAGTAGCACAAATTGACCAGTTTTAAATCATCTACAGGAATTAAAAAAAAAAAAAACATTCAGGACAGGAAACAAAGCCTTCAGTAATTATACATTAAAAAATCCAAATCACTGACAAAGCCTCCTTATAAGCAACAGCTATATGAGATGAAAACCTATGCGATTTATAATGATAACAATCAAGCAAAGTATTTATTTCTTAACCACTTACACTAACTTAACTAGTAGTATAAATAAGTAAAATTATCTAAAAGATTAAATAGGAGGTTTTCTGAGTGATAGTCATCTGAACCAGCCAGAAGACTTGTGCAAATAAAAACAAGACTCAACCTACTATTCCCACTTCCTAGGAAAACCTCATATCTCACTTTAATTATAGAACTTTGTTTCTGAGTGACACTCTTTTAGACAAAAAAACATTTTATCTTCATCTGTTAAAATGCATAGTTAAGAGACTTGATGCCATCCTTCTTTTTTTCTTTCGGACCTTTCGCAAGATATATGGTTTTTCTAGGACACTTTTCTATGGCATCCACTTCAACACAGAATGACAAGGAAAAATATGAATAGGACACCTGACTTTAAATTTCAGCAGATTTGAACACATTTGAGTTAGACATGTGGTAACAACAAACATACAAGCAGACAGACCTGGACTGACATATCATCTCGTGCTGTACTGATGAAGTACACTGAATAACTGCTATTACCTACATTTGCAAGTCTCTCATTTTTCACATTTTTACTGAAATATTCCACATCCAGAGTTGATCTGTGCACAACAAATGTACAATGAAGTGATGGATCTATATTTCATCCCACATCATGAGAGAAGGTACTCACAATAAGTTGATTGTGGTGAATTTCTATGATCAGGATATTAAGTGAGAAAAGTCCTAAATATTTCAAGTGAGTAACATGAAACAGCTTGTCTACCTCACCAACAAACAGTAGTTTATTTTGAAGTGCCACAAGGGAAGTCGGCATCTTGTCAGTCATTCCAGGACCTCATGGTTTGTAATGTTACTTACAAGATTCTTGTTTTCCACTTTAAATGGTTACTAAAATGTATGTATCCTATCCATGATGCAGTGAAACTCTATGTTTCTTACCAGACCGTAAAGTAAAGTGATTAAGTATTTTAGAGCCTTTTTATGAGTTGAAGCCTAATTTTACAATTAACAGTAATGGGAATCGCAATGATGTTGGTTAGACTAATCATAACCTGAAATCTTATTGACTTTTCACAATAAATCTGAATGCAGTTTGTGGATATGGTGGATACCCTTTTGTTAAATCATGTAAAACTCACGTTTAGTGCAGGACCAAAAAATAAAGCCATGTTTTGAAGTATTGCGATATCTATTTTCTAAAAAATTGTACCAGCCCCATGTGCAACATGTAAAACATTCTTCTGACACTATATACAGAGGTGCAGTTTCTTCCTGTATATGTTGCATATGATACACAAAGCTAAGATAAGCTCACTGCAAACTACAAACACATAGTTTGGCTTATAGTCTCCAGTGGCAGTGTAGCGTCAGCTCGCTGTAGATCTATTGTTAGCTGGACAGCAAATGGCAGCAACAGGAAACACATGTCAAACGTGTGCAGAGGGGAAAGTACATTGTGACAGTGACAGTGCAGCTGTATTGTCTCATTTCCAGTTTCATGCCTGTATTTCTGTTTCATGTATAGAGTCAGCACCAAAAGTGTTTTTGGTTTTGTGGAATATCAAATGCCCCTGATATTGCTATAAGAGTGGTGGTTAAAGCTGAGGTAGGTGAAATATTTTAGTTGTTGTTGCTTAATAATTCCACAATAACCTTTCAGAATAATGTAAATCAAGTGATCTGCGAGAGAACTAGACTTTTGTACCTTCTTTGGACACAGTGTCCTGCCTTGTCCTTTAAGTGGAAAGACAGCTATTCCAGGCGGAGAGGACTTAAGACATGAACTTATGGTTAGTAAATAACCACTCAGAGATGAGAGGTTACAATCAACTATGTCTCTAACAATCTAGAGTGTTAGCTCAGTGACATGGGTCCAACAAACTTTTCTAGTATCTCACAATATATTATTCAATCAGGAGCCAGATCTTCACAAGGAGGCGATCTTCTATGCTTATGAGGTAAGACTGTCTGACACAAAATATGAATATGAGGTGATAGGGAGGAGGGAGGGGAACCCTAATACTTAAAGTTAACTAATAAAATCCAACACAAGTTAAATGGACATAAGGGTGGATTCTGGATCAAGAAATATCAGAGGGAAGGAGTTTTGCAACACATGGAAGTTGCCACAGGAATAAATTCACTTCCGGTTGACTCTCATATGGACACAGAGCTACGTGGAAACAAGGCGTAAGGCTGAAACGTGTTACAATTGTTGAGAAACTGCTCACTGTAAATGCTACATACACTTTACAGCAGAACTGCAATTTAACATAACCTTCCCCCATGGGACGCATTTGATGTTCCTGTTGTCCATTAGCAGGACAGATTTGAAAAACACCACAAAAAACCTGTTAAATATTTTATCTGACAATTAACTGTAGAAATGCCCTCAAAAAAAGCGAAGCTTAACAATGAACCCCAACCCCAACATTCATCCAAAAGTTTAAGACATTAAGATTTCATTGATTTAAATTTTCATTTGTGATTTAAAAAAAAAAAATAACAACAAAAGCTACACCAGTGGTTGCAGCAGTTTGTAAAATGACCAGTGGGCCATGTCCCATTTGTGCAATGTATGGGACAAGAGCAATGCTGTGCCCCACAGGTAACAAACTCTACTGTACACTATACATACATTTCATCTTTTTTCCATCTGTGCGGGTCACAGTCGTTCATCTTATTCTGTGCAGAGCTGAATTTAGCTGTGACTCATTTAAAGTTTCCGTTCACTTGATTTAATGGTTGATTTACCAACCAGTGACTTTTTAATCTTAAAAGGATATTTCAGGATTTTTGTGGTAGGGTTGTATAAAGTACTTATACAGGTCAGCGTGTAACATAAAGGTGACTGTGCTTTTTGTGCTCCCTATGCCAAGAGGCTGGTGGGAGAAGGGGACACAAGCTCATTAAAACATGAGGACGAGGGGAAAAAAACACATTTTAGATACTTAATATAAGACTCCCTCAACAAAATCTTGATCATTAAAAGGATATCATCTTCAAAATACTTTGCTTTACCTTCATTTTCCTCTTCTAATAATTTACAGCAGGTTATACACAAAGAGGAACAATGCTGTCCTCCATAGGTAAAAATGTTTTGCTTTATATTCTTGAATATAGAGCAGTTGTTGTTTCACTTTTAATGACAGGAAAGTGACATTAGTAAACTTAACACCTTCCCACAAAAGAGCCAACTGAAAAATAACAAAGAAGCTGTTGGTCTAATGGTGCCTCCATCCCTAAGCTTGTGACATTTGAAAGTCTTTGTTTGGACAAGCTAACTGATTACAGTTACGTGTTGGAAAAAATTTGTTTTTGCTGCTCTCCCTGATTGTAGCCATGATCAATGAGCTTGTGCCCACTTCCTCTTGGCAGCTGCTCGGCAAAAGGGAGCACAAAGATCACAGTCATCTGTATGAAATATAATGACTGTGTACAGGTACCTCATACAGTGCTACTTCTCAGCTCTTGTTGTAAAGGGACATCTGATCTAAGACTTTCAGTATCTGAGAACCCTAGAATTATATTTACAGTGCATTAAAAAATGCCATACAAAAGGCTCATATGCTAACTGTGTCTGATCTAATCCTTTGATAATTAGGCAGCAAAAAAGCCACTTACTCCAAACAGCAGGAGGGGAACCCCTGGCACCATTATCACCAAAAAAATTGTCCAAGTAAGCAGCAGAGGCAGACGCTGCAGTAGAAAAGAGTAAGGCCTGAGGCCTTACAACCCGGGAGTGAACCAGTGCTGGATATGAGCCATCCCGCGCTGTATCTGGCCAATGTAGAAGTCTGCATTTCTTGAGAAGTCCTGACAGACGGAAGAGTGGGCATCACCCAGAGCACAGTACAGAGCTGTGCCACCCACACTGATTACTACAGTGACCAGACACAGCAGGAAGAGAAGCAGACAGGAGTCACTACTGCCAACGTCTACAGAGAAGGAGACGCAGAGGGAGAGACAGAGGAGAAGACTAGTAATGTCAACTATCCATTGTCAGTTTTAAAATAGTTCAACTATGTCACAATGATTTTAAACACTTGGATGTGAAAAATGGAGAGATCTAGAGCTCTCACTGAATGGGAGACATACACACCTTGCTCATCATCCTCAGGAACTTTGAAGCGGACTCGTCTTTTGGCAGTGGATTTCTCCTGCTGGAGCCCTGAACTTGAAGACACACTCACAGTGGCCACACTCACACTCCTCTTCTTCAATATGGAGACCAGGCCAGAGGCAGGAGACATCTGCAAAGTAATGACACCACCAAAATTGTATTGAAAGCAACACACATTTTAAAAAAAGTAAATGGGACCTGTTCATCCTGGCTAACAACGGTGCCCTTCAGCCACTTTATCAGCCGCATCCTCCAGGTTCAATAAACACCAGGCAGTCAGCAGAAGTGAATTTCAAACCATGTCCTGATCAAAAGATTTACAGTCACAAAGTACCAGGCACCACTTTCCTAGGATGTACTGTAAGTTATGCACATTAGACACTGTCATTTTAGGCTCAATGCAAGAGTTTTAAAACTCAGCTTACAACAAAAATCTAACTTTGACCAAGTAGCAGCATATGAACACATTTAGCAATACGCTTTTATCATGTACTCAGTTATGAGGTCAACTGCTGCTCAGTTAAAGTGCTACAACTGCCACAGCTTCAAGGAGCTTCTGTCACAGACTATATGAAAATAGACATACAGTATATGTAAACTGGAGCCTACTGTCCAGTATGTAAAAGTGCCTAAAGTCTGTATTCTCTTCAAAACCCATCATGGGACAACTTAACTGGCTTGTACTGTGTGTCAGTCTAAGAGAAAATGAGCCAAATTCTCATTTGATTTATTAAATTAGCAAACATGCCCCTGGTTCCTTTTCAGGTACCCATCAACACCGCAAGATGCCCATTTTTTAATTATGGTCCCATTTTAAATTATGCTTTAGGGTGTGACAATGGTGTGAATGACACTCCTCACACTCTCAGTAAGATCCCCTCTTCTTTCAAAACCTGTGAAACCTTATTTAACTGTGAAAATATTATTGCCAAATAAATCTAAATGAAATGCTTTTTCATCCTAACATTGGACACAGTTATGAAAGCACATTTAGTTATCCATATACATCCAAGTTATTCTATCAGAAAAACAACACAGTAACGCTCCTAGATCCTGACACTGCAAGTGCATGACACACTGTGCAACACTTTCTGTTGTTATACTTCACTAATCTAGTTCTAATTTTCAGAGTATGAGATTGAAATGTCACATTTCCTTCCATGTCTGGTGTTGTCTGAGATGGGCAATGGCTAGGCAATATAATGAGTTCTCCATCCACAGGACACTGTGCTATATATCATTAAGGGCCTGGATGGGCAGATACTGGCAGCAGTCATAAACATAGACAGCATGTTTATGGTGTTATTAATCAGTAATTCCATAATAACCTTTCAGCATCATGTAAGTCAAATGATCTGAGACAGAACTAGACTTTTGCAACTGCTGTAAGTTTGGTTTCCAGCCTTTAAGAGAATCTGTGACAGAAAACTCTGAGTAATGGCAATTTAAAGAGAGAGAAGGAGCTCCTATTGGCTTTTTAACAAAGCACTTACAGGTACATGTCCCTTCAATGGAAAGGTCACTAACATGTGTCAGTGTGGGTGGAGCCTTTTAGAGATGGAGCGCTTGCCTCAGGTCATCTCTCATCTATGAAGCACATACATGTGTCTGTGCTCAGAACAGAGAGCCTCCCTCCCAGGATTAAACCAGCTGCAGCTGAGATTCAACAACTAACTGCTTTTTCTCGAGACGACAGATTTCAGATGTTATTAAAGCAACAGTTTGAATTTGTTATATTTAAACTGTTACATGCATATTAAAGCCTACAGCTGAATGTAGTTTCCACGTCACTGTATTATGGTCTATACGTGCTCTTAGCATCAACTCATATCAGTCATAAAGCTCCATAAAAGCACAAATGATTTTATTTCAGTGTGTGTCTCTTACAACTTGAATTTTCTCACCTCTTCTACTGTGATGAGTTTAGCCATGTCATCCAGTGAAGCAGCTTCTCTGATGATGTCAGCTGGCTCGACTTCATATTCCTCCTGCTCCTCTTCCTCCTGATCTGCCTGCTTGACATGAGCCTCCTGAGTGAGGTGGGCCTCCTGGTGGAGGCAGGTTTTAGTGCTTACCTGTAGTGATAATAGAATGTAGTTGAATACAGTTGTGTTATTGCTCTTCTCTGTCAGGCTGCAGATAGTAGTCTGCAGTCTGGACCAGAGGAGAAATCAACAAAACTGCATAATGTGTAAAATCATTCATTACCAATAATATTCATAAATAATAAATTCGAATATCAAGTTACCATTTAATATATTTAGGCTTAGTGCGTGTTTTTGGTTGAGAAGTATTAAGTGTCTATTTCATACCTTGTGCTTTTGAATTTGACTCAAACTATCTACAATCTCAGGGTAATTATCCTCTTAAGCTAATAAAACTTTTACAGCAGGCATTAAAAAGATTGGGCAAAAACTGTCACATGACACATGCAGGTAGGTGTAACATCCAATGTGTACAAAATTTTTTATCTTGCAATCATTTTCATAGGAACAGTAATTAAGTTATTTACTGTGTTCACTGTGAAATGAAAAACATACAGTACAGTAATGAGAGCTCAACAGGCTGCACCTGCAAAGGTGGCAGACAGTTAGATTTGGGAAATCATACTTCTATTGTCAAGTATAGTGATATGAGATTGGTACTGTGTTTTTTTTAAGATCAAAGTTCATTCTTCTTTTTGGCGCTTAAATAGCCACCACATTTGAACATACAGCATACCTGGTTATCCTCATGTAGGTTCTCTTCAGCCTGGGCTTCCTGGTGCAGCTGTTGTACCTCCACCTCTGTCCCACTGACCAGACTATCCACTTGGAGAGTTTTCTGACAAAGCACAGAGTCTCTTCCCTTACACTTCTCATCTTCTTCTTCCCCCTCATCTTCCATCTCCAAAGCCTCTGCTGCTTTCTCCACGTCCCCCTGCTCCTCTTCCCTTTTTGCCTCCTTCTCCTCTGCAAGACCTAAATCTCCTCCCTGCTGCTCTGCAGGCTTGGTCTGATCCATTTCTCCAGCTGTAGAGGGGAGCAGACCATTGCCTTTGGTTGAAATGGTATGACCCACCCCTCTCTCTTCCTCTCCTCCCTCCCTGTCACTCCCCTGCTCCTCTGTCAGCTGACAGCCACATAGATCCTCCCTCTCTTCTACCTCACTGCCTGGGTTTTTCCTGTGCTGATCTGAAACTTCAGGGAAACTGAGCCTATCAGCCAAATTGTCAAAGGTTATGAATGAGTCACTAATCTGACAATGGGAGGAGTCTCTGTCCTGCTCTGTCCCTCTGTCAACCTGATGGGCTGCATGAAAAAGATATAGAGTAGAGAAGGAGATCAAAATTAAAGAGTGAAAACTGCATGTCTTAGTGTAGCTCAATAAAAGTGAGGCATTTAATCCATGTGGGCCATTCTTTCTTTCTTTATATCATTCCTACTCAGTGAATTATACACTTGCACGATCAGGATCACAAACAGAAAGCTGCGCCAAACTGAGTCTCCATATTCATTACCATAACTATTGCTTGAAAATGGAGTATGAAATACTGCTGAATTTTCCTACAGTATAACTTACAACTGGAAGAAAACTGACAAATCAGCAAACACATGGCAAAGAAAATAAGCCAGTCAAGCATCACATTTGCATTACAAGTCCATTCTGTTTCATTGAAAGACAACACTGGTCCATTAAGGTCCAGTGTGTGGTCTAGTCTGTATTTATAATGTGGTTTTCAAGTCTTAACGAATGCTCATCGCCTTTCACATAATCGCTTTGACATTCACCCACACATTCAAGGAAGAACGGGGGAACTGGGCATCATCACTGAGCAAACAACTGCACAGGAGATAATCTGCTGCCTGTTTATACCAGAATGTGTAAGGCATGCCCAGTATAACTGAAGAGTCATGTGATGTATGGTTTC